>CABEEJ010001034.1:157936-188239 GCA_901482245.1 Timema douglasi | reverse complement strand
TTTTTAGAAACTCACTGTAAAACATTGTGTATTTTCTTTTATTATATTATTATGCCCGTGCGAAGCCGGGTTGGGCTGCTAGTAGGGAATAAAAAAAACTTTCTACATTTTGATCCACACTTGGCGCTCAGGCTGCCCGCATATTTACTTTAATGAACTATTAGCTAGAAAAAGTAGAATTTAAAGGACGAGTACCCGCATTCGCTTAGAGTGAATGGAAAACCATTTAGGGAAAGTAACCTTGTTATCCTAATCCCGGTAGAGATTAGAATCTGGACCTCTTAGTAATAGAAAAACCATTCTGGACGAGACTGATCCCTTTGACCACATGTCCACTGATATGGGTTACATTTTTATTAAGTTCTTCAAACATATGCTATGGACACTATTTGATTGTAACGCCTTGATCGTATTCCTGCGTGTCCATTTAAGGAATTTGAGGAATTAAATAGGTCTACTATTTAATTAAATTAAAATAAATACATATTATACTTTTAGTTTGTCATAGACGTATGACCCGAACAGATAGTAAGAAACGGTGATAAAAAAAAAGTAGACATCAACTTTTCTCCCGATCGGTTTCAATAGGTCATGGAACGTCAACATTTATCAAAATCTCGAATTCGATTTTCTTTTTACGATCACTATACTCATTTTCCGAGGAATAAAGAGAAAGTAAAAAAAAATATAACTTTTTGGTATGGTAGAAATTTAACCTCTGCATGTAAGTAAGAAATATACCTTTCCAAATAACCGAATTGTGTCTAAATATATGAAATTTCAAATTGCTAACCTGGGAAATGGAAAAGCTCGGATTCGATACAATTAATGTAGAACACTAAATTTTAGTTTGGTTCAAAATTAAAATTTGGTAGGACGTAAGGGAACCATATCAGATAACCAAATAAGTCTTAAAATTTCAAAATGGGAATGTGGGAAGCGAAAGAGTTTGAAGGATAATTTAAATTTGGCAAATTGGAAAATGGACCACCCCAGACTACATAAAAGTTAGAAAGTTTCGAATCTCAAAATAAGAGTTCCGGAAAATGTGGTAAAAGTAGGGTGGGAGCATTTCAAAATTCCTAAACTAATAGAAAAAACCCTTTTCTATATAATTTAAAAAATTAATTGAGTATAGCTGCATGAAAAAAAACTAAAACTAAATGAACACCGAAACTAAATATTACTTTTATTACTATCACCGCGTCTTAATACACGTTAGGTTTATGCAACACTAATTACACTAATGTGTGAGGGATTTGAAAGGTTTTATATATAGGGAGTGCACCCTCATTTGCATGTAGGGAAAGTGGAAAACTGTTTAGAACAAAACCGTCCTCAGTACACCCGACCAGGATTGAAACACGGTCTCCCGTCTTAGGCAAAAAATATCTTAAACGGAATCCATCAAGGTTTTTTTTACCTATTTAGTGATTAGCATCTATTAAGGAGCAACATAGTAATTAAATTAAACAACTCATGCTTAGGATATAGCTCGATGGGTCGTATGCCCTTTGGAAAACCACGATGCTCATTTGTTCATTAAGTTTCTGTAACAAAGTATATTATTTCAATCACGCTCTTGGTATACTTTTTTCTGTAACTGAAACTTACTTCGTTTAACTTATCTTATGATCGTACTAAGACAATTATTGCGTTCGTTATTGTGTACTCAGTTTGTGAACTAGGTAAGATTTGGTTCAAAGATAGAATTTATTTAAATTAATTAGCATGATTGTCTTGAGATTGCCATTGTTAGCTCAGGGTTCTACGAGGAGGAACTATAAGAAAAAGTATTAGCCGGATATTAAACGTCCTAATTTGATATAGTTCTGATGCGGCGCACTCGTACGAATAAATTACTAGTTTTTCATAAAACAATAGTGATTATAGTTTAGAAACTTTGTTTTAATATCTGTAGCCTACATGTTTTTTTTCGAAATAGTTACATGTTTTATTAAGAGTTAATCTGTTTTCTATGAATAATGCAGACCACTTAGATGACTACCGACGCCTAGTTCAGGGCAAATTACTTACAGTAGACCTATGACTTCTTTGGTGGCGACTGACACCTCACAGCTGACAACTGATGGCTTTGAAAAGTTAAAAGACCAAATTATGTATCCCTACACCGAACCATATGATCTGAAAAAACATGTGTTTAGCAGCTGGCACTTCTTACAGTCAAAATTTAGGTATATACCTAAATAATGACTGTCAGAAGTCAGCTATGAGCTGTCAGTCAACACCAAAGAAGCCATGGGGCTACTGTAGCTAAGTGAACCTCTACACACGCGCTTTTAGGGGCGTATTATCTCAGAGTAGCCTCGTTATCAAATATAATTTGTTTAGAAACTAATCCGAAATCGATTCTAAAATGATATTTTTAGGAAAGGTTAATATTGTGTCAGTCTCTAACCAGATATTCTTGGGTTCATTAACTACTGACTACATAAAGCTTTAAAAATATAATGGTTGCCTAAACTATATTTGGGCCAATGCCGGTGCAAGTATTTAAAATCCACTTTAGTACTATTAAAATGGTCTATAATTAGTTTATAGTCAGTTCTCGTAAATATAAGTTTTTCCAAATTTGGATTGGAATGTTTAAGTATAAAAATTACTGTTTTGGTTAACTTTAATACTAGAAAATTAAATTTACATTCCTTGGCTATAAAAATATGTGATATTTATAATCCAATTTTCTTACGAATGGACATAACTGACAACTAGAAAAGCTACTAGATCTACTTTCACGTATTAAAACGTCAAGTCATGTGATCTGCAGATATCAGTTTTGTTAGATATTATTGAAACCTACAAAACAACACACATAATTTCGTAAAATGTTATCAATGTTGAAAGCAAAATATATGTTTGTATCATCTAAAAGTTTCTCAAAATGTTCATTTATAAAGTAATAACACTATACTAAGTGAATATTTTTTTAACGTGGGGAAATAGCATTTTAAAATTGTTATTACTTTTTAAAAATCGAAGGTCCCTTTCCTTGTGTTTAATTAGTAAATATAGGACATTGTCAATTTTATATATTTTATGGGCATTTATATTGGAAAAAAATCACAATTCGAAACAGCACCCACAAGTAAATTATATGTTACTCTTAATTTATCCACCAGGATTCCAACTCATAGTTTCCTGGAGGTGCTTGGTTAGTATCAGAAGATCTTCCCTTGCTCTTGACCGTATTCAACCAAATCCAACGTAGGCTTGAATCCCATTTTTTTTAGCACCACGTCTTACTATCCATTCGCGTTATACAATTAAGTACTAATTAGGATAATGGTTTTAGGGATTAGGAAGGCTATATTCATTGGAAGTGTACCCTCAGGAGACCCGACCGAGATTCGAACCTTGATCTCTCAATCATCGGCAGTCTAGTTTATTGCGAGAGTAGCGCGTTAGACCATGCGGAAACCGAAGAGGGTAAAATCCAATGTTTCCAGTACACAGGCCTGTTTTATAAAAATCATTACACAAGTTGTATTTTACTAGACGGATGATAAACCTCCCCTTAAAACGGTAGGGTGTAATAAGCGGAGGGGTTGCGTGAGGCGGCAATCTGTCTCTTGATAAGATGTGAAATATAGGTTAATGGAAGTGCACTTTATTTGGTCTATGAATGCAATTACTAGTCTGGATGCAATCATTGTATCGATTTTGGCTCCATTAGACTTGCAGTGTGTTGATCAGTTTTTTTTATCACCATTTATTACTACCCGTTAGGGTTATACGCCTATGTGCATTTTTTTTATAGTATGTAATTATTGACCGGGAGAGGCATGACATCCAGTTCTGGCGGCACAGAACGCTACCCAGGGTACCCCTATGGAGGTTGTCTACACTTGCCCGCAATGATATGATGTGATGATAGTGAATATATAATGGTAGGCCAGCGGGAGTATTTAATCTAACCTAAGCCTGATTTACCAAACCCTATCGAACGTTGGGGTAATTCCCCTTAAGAGAAAAATGCCTTAGGAACCAGCTCGTAATTGAACCGGGGATTTCGAGGCTCGCAGACAGGGGCACTGACCACTATGCCAAACGCTACTAATCACAGTAATGGGTTAGATATTAGGAAGGTTGAATTTATAGAAGGTGTACACATATTTTCGTGGAGAGAGAGAGAAAGAGTGGGAAACCATTTAGAAAACTATTTTCACTGCACCTGACCGGGATTGAACTCATATTTTCCTATCATCGGTAGTCTAGTCTAATGCGAGAGTGACTCCTTAGAACACACGGTCACCGAAGTGGGTGGTTTATCAGTCAATTGTCGTGGCTAGACCCGTTGGTTCACTTGACTGTCTGGTTAGATCCGTTGGTTCAGTTAATTGTCATGGCTAGACCCGTAGGTTCACTTGACTGTCTGGTTAGACGCGTTGGTTCACTTGACTGTCTGGTTAGACGCGTTGGTTCACTTGACTGTCTGGTTAGACGCGTTGGTTCACTTGACTGTCTGGTTAGACGCGTTGGTTCACTTGACTGTCTGGTTAGACGCGTTGGTTCACTTGACTGTCTGGTTAGACGCGTTGGTTCACTTGACTGTCTGGTTAGACGCGTTGGTTCACTTGACTGTCTGGTTAGACGCGTTGGTTCACTTGACTGTCTGGTTAGACGCGTTGGTTCACTTGACTGTCTGGTTATACGCGTTGGTTCACTTGACTGTCTGGATAGACCTGTTGGTTCAGTTAATTGTCTGGCTAGACTCATTGGTTAAGTGGATAGAGTGCTCCATGATGGTGTTAAAGATACCCACTCTTTCCATACTTGTTCTTCCTACTATCTATTTAGTAAAATCCTTTCTGCATAAAAAGTAAATATTTTTCTCCTCCATCGCATCTGACTACTCCTTTAGGCTGTATGCATATTGATGTGTTGGAGATAAATACGATAGAATTTCAGAGGAAATATATCCGTATTTGCGTGAAGGAAAAGTGGGAAACCATTTAAGAAAATATAACCCTCAGCACACCTGGTCAAGATTCGAACTCAGACTTCCCCCATCATTGGGAAACCAGACTAAATAAGCTTGAGGTTTCGAACGAATACATACTCCCCAGTGCTTGTTAAGTAAACAAAAATGTCTTCAAAAGGAATAAAATATAATGTAATTGTGATTATTTAATTTAATAATATATTGATTTCGCCCGTCCAAGTGGGCGTAAGTATAAAGGAGTCAGTCTCGTTTATACTGGTTGTTACGCCCCTCGTTGTGCTGCCATTTATTACGATCTCATAACGGGCCCCTGGTTTGGACGCTATTCGTTATATGACCCAAGTTGGTCCACGTCGGGCCACAAATTGCCACCTTACGTAATATTTTTGGTGATAAATGCCCCACGTTTGGAAGTCATTTATAACCTTACGGGATTTTTACTTGTTTAATTTTCTTGCGGTTGTTTCGTCATTTGTTACGTTATAAAATAGTTATCACTCGCCTACAATGGGTCTCACTTTTTATGATAGAAATAACTAACGTCAGATCGAGTTTGATATTGGTTTATTCAATAATAGTTATTGATACTTTGATAGAAAAATGACCATGTTGCACGAGCGCCGAGCACACGTCCGTCCGAGACGTTGACTGACATCACAGTGAGCTCTGAGATTACACCACCCGTGATATATCTCAGTCCTGTGGAACTTACTAGGATGTTTAGTTCGTGAAAACTTATAGAAGCATATAGAATGGCCGAGAACCAGACACTGCCTCAAATTGAACATCTACGATGTTCTGGGTTGTTCGAAAGCAGGAAGTTAATTTTTAAAATACTTTTAACATTGCAATTTTGACTCAACTTTACGTCACACACTGAAGTTAGTTACAGTAGCTGATGCCTCCTAACTTCAGAGCGTGAATTTAAAAACAAGAAATAACTAGTAATTTCCTAGTTAGAATCTGGTAACTATCATATATGAATAATTTAGAAGAAGACGTGATTTAAGCGCCAAGTAATAAAATATAAAATTTAAATAAAAATTATATATATATATATAATTAAGAGGAGAATATTGTCAATACTTTCAAATATTATTTAGGGTCAAATCAGGGACATTACATGGTTAATAGGTGATGTTGAATTCGAGGTGTGAATCTCAGTCGGGTGTTTTTTCCTTAGGGGTATTTCACTTTCTGTTCACCCAAATACGGGTATATTTTCTCTAAATTCACCTATACTCTAATTCAACCCTAAAGGGTAGTAATACTCTGTGATTATATTTTTAAAAAACTCTATGACGTAAGCCTGCCATATTGACCGAGCAACCGAGACCATTAACGATTATAATTACATTTGCAGATAAAGGGTGTCATGTGGTCAGCATGACGAGCCCTCCGGTCGTTAATCAGTTTTCTAGACCATAACTGCTACTTATTTATTTTATCAACTTCTCATTTTGTCCTCATAAATCAGAGTTTAACCCCGTTTGAGATCCACTGGTACAAAGAAAAATTCTGTAAGTGCCAGGGATTAAACCTGTTACCTCTGGGTATGTAGCCACTAGCCAGGAACTCTGACCATGAGATCACAAAGGTGTTTGGTTTTTAATTAAGTACTAATATTTTCTATAAATAATCTAATATATATATATATATAATACATGGAAAGGCTTATCATGTTATTTCTAAATTTTCCAATTAGAAGTGACTAAAATTAATATTGATGGTTCCAAAATCTGCCCTAATTCCTTCTCCACACGCCCCCTCCACCCATAAAAAAAAATTAGGTCGATCTAGGCCAAACATAAAGTAACGCCCTAGCCGTGAACTTATTTGAGATCGGATGCTGAATAATTAATCATAGCTATGACGCTACAGTAGCAAGTTCAATGCCAGGCGCTCTTCTGCAGGAATGAACAAATTGATCGACCAAACACACAAACACACAGAGAATTTGGACTGCCAACCGTAGTTGTGTAGTCACGTCATTGACGTACCTAGGCGTGTGGGCGATATGGCGACACACCTAGACACGTAGCTAATTTGGATCCTCACACAGTAAGTAATGCAGTCACGTGCTTACAACTGTGCACAGTGTTAAATCCAGGTATATATCTATTTCTCCAAATTCATGTTGGTGAACAAGCCTAATTACATCAAAACAAAGCCAAACTTTTGCAGAATGGTCTCGTGGTGGAATCTGAAACTAAATATACAATGTGTCACGCAAGAGGCTAAGATATTTCCGGATATTAATCTCTAAAAAATTGTTCTTTATTTAAATAGTTTCTCCACACAAGGACACCCGTGTGGTTTCTATAAATGGGTGGAGTCCCATCTGCAACCACTCCCTTTCTAGTCGAGCAAAAGTTTCAGAAACTTAACCTTTTAGGAGGGAATGTTAGATCGCGTATGAACATAATTCTGAGCTATGAGTTTCACGAGAGAAAAAATAAAATCTGAAAAATTAACAAAAAATAAAATCTAGCTGTAGCTGAATCCATTAAAGAGAAACATTTTATTTCTCACAAGTTTATTGCACAGAATCAAATTAAAATAAATTTGTTGAAAAGGGAATTGGAGTAAATTTACATTTTATCATTTTTATCTATTATATTATTATTATTATTATTATTATTAACAGCACCTCGTCTTACTACCCGTTCGGGTTATACGCACTTACGCTAATGTGTAATGATAGGGTGATTGTGAGATGAAATGGAGGACCTGTGGAGGCCTGGCATTCCCCACATTCACAAGATGTCTTGTCAGAGGTGAAGGAAGGGTTTGGGCAATCAGATAAATCTGTGCCGGGGCCGAGGATTGAGCCCCGGACCCCTAGTATAGAAGTCCTACACCTTACCCCTAGACCGCCAGGTCACCTTTTATCCGTTAGCTCGGATATTGATGATTCAAAGTGTTTACTAGCAAGTTGCAGCCAAATTACTTATAGGGTCACAATAATTTATTTTTTCATAAAAATTAACAAAAAATAGAGTAAATCTTACAGAGTGATAAGGAGGATTGAAGCCCCCTCATCCCCCATTTATGGACACCCATGTCTCTATACCAATAGTTTATTTTTAAAGTCCTTGTTTTTATTTGGGGCTCCTCAAGACCACCCCACACTGAAAACAAGTTTGATTCTAGCACTGCGCGTGAACAATCCTATATTAGGGAGACCTGGCGGTCTAGGGGTAAGGTGTCAGACTTCTATGCTGGTGGCCGGGGTTCAATCCTCGGTCCCGGCACAGATTTATCTGATTACCAAACCCCTCCTTCACCTCTGACAAGACATCTTGTGAATGTGGGGAATGCCAGGCCTCCACCGTGGTTCGGATTCCACGTTAAACTGTAGGTCCTCCATTTCATCTCACAATCACCCTACCATTAGCGTAAGTGCGTATAACCCGAACGGGTAGTAAGACGCGGTGCTAATAATAATAATAATCCTATTTTATACACATAGTTGGAGGTAACGTAGCTGACAGGATTACACGTGGTGTTGACAAGCTGACTTGAATCCTGAGACAAGATCCTTTTAAATATTATACCAATGTTAGAGCTTGAATCTCAACGTGGTAATAGTTTATTCAAGGTAGGGTATAATTGTTACACTATAGTATTTAATAAGAGAAGGGCAGTTTTGAGACTTTAAAATCAATAACACACCTTTAAACTTTATTAGAATTATTTGTTGCAACCATTTTATTAACTATATTTATTTGTCTGAGAAAGTCTTTTTATGTTTCTCCCGATTTATCTTTAATCGCAGAGAGACAACATTTCGCTTGAAGTGTCGTTGAAAAATGAGCTAATTATACAAATGAATAAATTTAAAAAAACTCTTAAACCCGAAATGTAATGTTTTAAAAGCCACAAGGACGTTTTAAAATACTTTTAATTTCCAGGTTTCTACTAACCATATTTTAAAATAACAAACCCCCTAATGCGGGGCTTCTAAACGCCTGCAACGCACCCTAGAGCTCAGTAAGTGGCCTGCTTAACATTTAAAAAATACAAATAAATATGTTTAAAGATGAGGCCTTGCCTAGATACATTTTTTTAGGTGTTCTATTCTTTATGGCTATTAGGGAAGATCTCCAACAGGAAATGTAAGGAATAATTTAAATATTAAATCCAGCTTGAAGCTATATCTTTCTACTTTCTCGTAAACTTTCTGTGATCATAAAAAAAATCTAATTCAAGATGTTGAGGCCTATTTACGTTTCATGACCTACTGAACCCAAAGAAGTGTTTTTTTGCGATGCTGTCTGTATGTATCTCAGGCTAGAGCCGAAATCATTTTACCAATCTGGCTAGAATTTGGTATCTAAAGTTTTCATAAGTTTTCCTTTTGGAGTTTTTGGAATTAGATATATAACCCCAAAATTAAGGGTAGTTTACTGAAGGAAAAAAGAGAACTTTTTTCCTCTTAAAGTCCGCTATAATGATTTTGGTTATATTTTGTATCTAGGCATTGTTTAAGATTACAAACAAAATGACAATTCGCGTTTTTTCATGAAAATTAGTTTAAGGGTACCTTAGAGAAATGTAAATTTCTAATTTTGATCATTTCTCCGCGACTATTTTAGTAACGAAATAGCTTATAATTATAAAGTTATAATATTATTAAAATTAAAAAATTTTAGTTTGAAATATGTTGTTATAAAACCAATAGTTTCTGAGCTGTAAGCAAACAATATATTTTTTATGGAGCATTTTTAAATATAAAATTTATTGTTATGTTCTTTGGTGGACAAAGATGTACCTCTTTTCTCAATGTATCTGTAACTGTGAATATTATTTAATTTATGCTCTTTGATGAAGTTTCTGCAACATTGTATACAATATCGTTTCACAGATATTATGAGATTTTAGTAAATTACTCTATTTTACAATTAAAGAAAGAGAAAGTATTTGTGGTTTACCGTACTTTTTATTTTTATTATTATTAAAACTTTTTTTAACTTAGTTTTTAAACATCCCTTTACATAACAACAATACATCGCAATGAATAAATGTCTTCATCCCACTCCAGCCTTGACAAGTTTTTTTAAGGGAGAATGCTAGGAAAAGTGAGTTAAGGTCAATAAATTTACAGATTTATAGCAAAAAAAAGAGAAAGTTTTTGATAGAGATAAATAAAATGATTGGCGTACAACCCGAACAGGAATAAGACGCGGTGCTAAAAAATAAATAAAATCAATGCTTTAGAAAATATGTTTAGTTTAATTTATAAACATTGAAGCACGATCAGAAATTTTATATTTGTCATATGCTTTGATCAAAAAATATTTTAATCAAAATAAAAGTACTGTTCAATGCTCATGACGCATCTACTATTCAAACAATATTTAATTTAATCTGGCCATAAAAGTAGCTTGATACAAAAACTGCCTATACGTACCTTAACTTTCGTTCCCTTACGCTCCTCCTTAAACATAAATGGCTAGGGGCTTGAACACCTTAAACACCCCACTTAAGGACGGCTCTGTTAGGAACAAGTGTCGCACGGTATTAACTTTGATTGATTGGTATTTGCAGTTTGGTAGAGCAAAGTATGAACGACTAGACATATTCGGGTCAGTATTGTCACTCTTTTGACAAAAATAAGCAATCAAGAGATGTCATATAAGATAGATGGCCCTTTTTCATTCAAGTTGATGAATCGATTTTAGTATTGGATGTCACTCTACCGTTCCAATCCATTCTGCCTTAATGCCCTACATATCCGACACCTCTGCTTTATATATTGATACCATGTTATGCTGCTAAAGATGTCACAAAGAATTACTTTTTTTAAAGATCGTTTTTATTTTGTTTGGAACAACTTTAATAAGAGTCCGTAGTGATAACCATGGTATGTCCAGTCGACCGGAAATGAGAATATGGGAGGGGTAACTTTCTCAGAGGTATTTAAATAATAATAAGTAGGTGACGTATGACAGTGTCTTCACAAGAGTATGACGTATATTAATTAAATAAATCTGGTTTGAATGAATTATTATATTCTGTGACGTCAAAAGAGTATGACGTTTGATTATATCCACCAATAAGGTGGTTGTTATGTTTATTAATGAAGTTATATTTAGATAAATTTCAAATTATTATAGGACTTAATTATGAACATAAGTTAGATAACTCAATTAAATAGGAGGCAAGTGAAACACCTTATCCACCAATACTATGGTTTTAATATTTATTAATGACGTAATATTTAGACTATAAAGTTGTAAAGCCTATATTACATTTTTTTATGACCCTTACTACTAATATATCATTTAAATAGGAGGAAAATATTGCGAGAAATAAAAGATAAATAGGTATACACATTTTTACACTTTAATATTATTAATATTATTCAAAAAATACATATTTTCACAATTTATTATTGTTATTTATAAAAAATACAAAGATCGTCAAACAATGATAGATAGCCAAAATATGTGATAGGATTGGAGGGGTCGACAAACGACTTGGAGGTCAGGACGTTGTCTATGAATACCGATATATTATGATGGTTGAGATATATTTTTCAGACCGTAAATAATTTTTAATTTGTCCGTAGACAAGTATATCTGAATGGGTTTTTTTCACTTAGGCACAATTTCCACACACAAGTAGTTTTTTCATAACTATGTTAAAGTCGTCCATGTTCGACCCAAAGTTTACACTAATCCCCATATAGTCGGACCAAAACAGCATTTCTTTGACGAAAAAGTTCCATTAGAGAACGGTGAGTATTGGACGCTTAGAATTGGACGAAAACATCACATGCGTTTAAAAGTTGCTGTTAAGAAAGAGGTCCACCACTACGTGTTTATTCTGTTTGTAGTTTTGGTAGAAAGTCTTGCTTGCCAACGATGGTTGTGAATCCTCGGGTTGACGGACGGGAGATGGTCCTACACAATATTACAGCTGCACGTTACCTTCTCCATCGCTGTCTGTGTCTGGACTGATGACCTGTAATCAACAGTCGTCACAATTAAAGCTAGTATCATCATAATCATATTTCCACTGATTGGACAAAATTTATACAATTTCTCGACTTTAAACTCCCCACGAACACTTCGTTAGACACCATAGTGAATAAAACAATTTTAAGGATTACACTTTGTATAACAATGTATAGGCTCACAGACTTAAATCATTTCGATATGGTCACAGACATGACGACCACTCGATTGTGAGGTATTGGGCCATCTTTCGTAGGTCTAATAGTCTTTTCTATAGCGAGTGAAATACTTCTACGTGTTTGACAAAGAGGGTGGCTTCTAAAATTTTCATCCGGACATCGGTATTTAAATTGTCCACGTCTGTGAGCAGATAAAACTATCTTTTGTTGAGAATTAATTTAACGTGCATGGATACATTTTTCGATAGAAATGGTGAAATATTAAATATGTCGGCGTGTATACGTCCCACCAAGTCAATCGAATATTTTAGCAAGTCTAATCTCGTGGTGAAGCCTTTGTTCTCTGTGGTTGCAGTAAGTTTACCGTTAGCGGCAGGCGTATCCAAAAACCACATACCGTTCACCAGATGGGTCTCGGAGGCGTCTCGGCCATAATTAGTTAAAGTCTCTAAATAAGCCCTGTATGCATAGTTGTCTATCGAGGTTGTAATAGGTGTTTCATTAAGAGAGATATTAATTTGACTAAATAAAGAATGATTCAAACTATTGTCATATCCTATTTTATTATTGGCCGCGACTGGTCTTCCTTCCTATTTTACGAGTTGAATACGAAGATATAATTTAACCTAAGAGAGATAGTGAAAGTACCCGCCGTCTCCGGGACAGAAGAACTCTAATTGAGCGTCGCTGTCTACGTAAGTATTTCTCTTATTATCGACCACTTATTTATTTTTTATTACCGTTTGAATGCATTTTTCGTCGAAAAGATAGAGTTCTGTTTTCGAACACTCAATTTTTTCTTTATTCGACAATTTTTTTTAGCTTTTTTGTTCCCTTTTTCTATAACGCCCACCTTCGAATGAAGTCCTATACGTTTTTTTGCCCTTATTAAGTCCCATTCCTCGAGAACCTGAATGACCCTTTTTTTTTTAACTATCAGCCACTTTTTGGCCGGGTTCCTTTGTGGCTATATTCGCCAGTATGTGCGAACCTGTTTGTAACGCCTGTTTTCCCACCGCTTTTGCGCCCCTCACAAACACCGGTTTGACAAATTGGAATATTCCGCCCAATATAGATTAAAGGCCTCGGACCCTTTGGATTTTATAGCTGGCGTGATTGACGGGACCGATGTTCTCTCTCTCTCCTTCCATTGTTAAGACTAAGATAAATTACTACCTCTCGTTTCTATTTATCTAGTCTTTTCTCTAAAATTTAAAACCGCTACGGTGGACACGGGACCAGATTGAAAATTCACTCGTTCATCGAACTTTGTGTATAATCCTATACTTATGGAGTCAAAATTAAATATCTCGACGGTAAAATAGAATATAGGAAAGAACACGTAATGTGTGGTGGTGGAGGTGAATTGTATGATTCTAATCCATCTCATATAGGACTCGCCTAGTAATTGTGATCCTATGATGTCTGTGTACACACAGGCAAGCTATGTTTCGATTAAATTTTAGCTGGGTAGTTTACGATTAGGTCGCAAAAAAAAAACACCTTAATATCCTCGCTCATTAAATCCCTCATATGTGTATTAACCACATTGAGCGGTTACAATTACTGCAGTACACTTTTTCGCTCGCGTACAGACACGGAGGTGTGGACATACATTGGGAGCAAGTGCGCTTACACGAATGACTCCCACCTCTTTCAAAGCCGGTATTACATCCGTCGCAAAAGTATTGAACTGAAAAAGTGGCCGCCATATTAATAATAATATTTAGCACCACGTCTTACTACCCGTTCGGGTTATACGCTTTAAGTACTAATTACACTAATGGATTAGGATTTGGGAAGGTTGAATTAGTGGAAATGAACCCACATTTTCATGGAGGGAGAGTGGACAACCATTTAGGAAAAACCACCCCCAGTTCACCCGATCGAGATTCGAACCGATCTCCCTGTCCTCAGCAGTGCCACCATATTGATTATTACGTTGAAGTGACACGTGGCATCGTCGTACTAAAGGTTGATGTACGAGTCGCAGACGAAACCCCCTCGTACCACAACCCGTATATCGTCGCCTTACATGCATTACACTTGTTATTTATATTTGTCACCAAAATATTGTGAAATATTTCAATATTCTCTCTCCCCCCTCCCCCGGATAAATCTACGCGCGCTTTTGTGAGAATATCATCACCACATTTTAAGTTTTATATCCCTAAATATTTGATTTATATTTAATATCATTATTGATTTTAGCTATCCTTATTATAATAGCGTGAGCCAAACAATTCGTCAAGGATTTAACTACGTCTATGCTCCTTTTATGGTGACTCAGATAATCGTTTGAAATACGCCTTCTTTTTAATGCTGTTTTACCGTTGCCCATAATCATTTTGATATTATTTACTCTAATCATCAATACATATGCTATACCAAATTTGGCGTTACTCTGAATAACTTTTGTCAACGTATTCATAACAGTGTTCACATACATTTCATCACATCAGCAATATAAAACTCCAACTTGCTTGTCTAGATTATTCTCCGTATTCGTGATCGTAAGTCCCATTAATGGCCCGTCTACAACCAACATACCCGCTTGTCGGACTCGCAATTACGCAATCCCAAATGCACTCCTAATTACGCTTCTCTTAAATACAAAATAGACTGTCTACAATGAAAAGTCGTAAGACGTAATTTCAAACAATAGGAACATCAATGATGACTATAAAAGTCAAATTCATATTAATGTTCTCAAATAAGAAATAAATATTTAAAGAGTATTTAAATTGTTCAATACACATGACTTTAATTTAAAATCCTGTATTTATTTATATACATTTTCAAGAGCTGTTGTAGACCAAATAACTTCATATTATTTGATTTTAGTAGTCCAGCCATATTTGTTTTTTTATTGGCTGAACGCAAGCCAACGCAACTGCATAAACGCAAGAGATGGACCGTGTTCATCTCCTCCCGACAAGCTGTTCCGACAGTTCCGACAAACGATTGTGTTCACGTAAGCTATTGTAGACAGACAAAATCACGTTATTGCGTAGTTGCGAGTCCGACAAGCAGGTGCGTTTGGTTGTAGACGGGCCATTAATCGTAAGGTACTGTACTTTCAAGCAAATATGCCAATAGACTAGAGAAACATGTAATTAGGTAATGCATCGGACTTACGTTCGCAATCAAAGGTTTGAGTCGAACTAAAATATCCCTATTCTGAAAATTGAAAAATGACACCTGGACACGGGAATTGAACCCGGGACCTTCGGCTTAAGGTAAGCGCCCACTGGGTCGGTACCGCACGGACCGCAAGGACGGTACGGAAAGTACAACTAATTCGTAGCATTATTTGTTATCGAGATGCGCCCACTGCGTCGGTACCGCCGGCAACGGACTCTCCACCGTTCCGCCATTCGACAAAAAGTCCGGGCGAGGGAATTAAAATCATGTGCGGTCCGTGCCGTCCGTGCGTGCCGGTGACGTCATTAGGAAATTTTCTTAGTGGGTGCACTTGTCGGGACCGCCGTCTCCGCCATTCCAGCCATTTCTGTGTCCTTGAACATTGTGTTTCGCTCCGCAACACGTCATGGATGTAGCAAAGCTAATTACGTTGGTGCAAAACTACCCCGAGTTGTATAATCTACGGCATCCAGATTATTTTAATAATATACGCCGTGATAACATATGGGAGGAAATCGGCGCAATACTGAACCAACCAGCTAGGTTAACCCTAGTTTAGTCTTTATTATTATTACTACTATTAGCACCGCGTCTTACTACCCGTTCGGGTTATACGCACTTACGCTAATGTGTGATGGTAGGGTGATTGTGAGATGAAATGGAGGACCTACCGTTTAACGAGGGATCCGAACCACGGTGGAAGCCTGGCATTCCCCACATTCACAAGATGTCTTATTTTGCTGTAACAGTGTTCGTAATTCCTAATGCAATAGAATAAATAACAATGCATATTATTTCATTTATGATCTTTGTTATAGTGTTTTTACAACAATGTAGACCTATTATTTAGTTTCACAAATCTTTTAGTAAATTTAAATTTTAAGATGAAGAAAGCTTGTACGATGCACCGTACTATTTATTTATTAATAAAAGCTTGTTGGAGGGAGGATAGAAAATTTAATATTCGAGGTATATAAAATTAAAATTATTCGATCCTCCCTTATGGGTCAATGTTTGATGAGAATTGGACGGAAAATATGACGGTATTTAAAAATGGCACACACATTTCTTTGAATCTTAAGTCCATTTATTTTACAGTGAATAAGTAATATTCTTTGTGTTATAAATTTACAAGCGTGTTTATCCAATAGAGCAATAACAAATCAAATCAGCACCGGCTAGCCTTAATATAGTAATGCCATAGTGGTAGCGAAATCAAATGCATCTTTTTCCTTCTCGAACTCTTTAGGTTTGCCATTGTACTGATCCTAAATCTGAGTTAAAGTAGTCTTTAAAAATGTCTCTCACTGAAAGCGGATCAGAACCTGATAAACCACCCGTTCCTCGTAGAGAAACCATTGATCTGGCGTTTCAAATTGTTACTTGCATATCATCCTCTGTCCAGAAACATGTGTCTCGCATCAAAAAATTGTGTAAACAACAAATAGCAAGGACCACACACATTAAGTGGTCTTGAGAAAGGGCTATCTTTCTTTCAAAAAGACGGAACCTTCGTACCAAGATTCCAAAACTGTTTTCGACCACATTTCTAGCACGACTCAGACGGTAATTAAAGATTTTTCGTTCTTCGTTTCCTTGGATATCATCACGGGGGAAAGGTCTCATTAGGTTTGTTCGAAGAGGAAAAGCCTCGTCTGCTACAATCACATAAGGAAGGTACACATTACTTCCAGGTAGTTTTTTCGCTGAAGGGAGACCTATTGTTCCATCTTCAAGTCTTTTCCCTAAATCAGAAGCCCCAAAAATACTACCATCAGAGTTTTTACCGTAACCACCATCAACCAAAATGAACCTTTTATCAGCATAAATCAATGCTAGCAAAACGATGCTAAAGCACTTTTTGTAGCAAAAGTAGTCTGATCCACTATGATGAGGTGCTTCAATCACAATATGCTTTCCATCTAAGGCACCGACTGCATTTGGAAAGTTCCATTTGTCACAGAACTCTTTTTCAAATCTTTTCCACATCTGTTCGTCGGGTGTTGGCATGACAAGGGGCTGCAACACTTTCCACAATGCTTTACAAGTTGAATGTACTATATTCCTTATTGTTGTAAGTCCCATGCGGTTGGAAAATGCCATTGACCGGTATGACATCCCTGTGGCCAAAAACCTGAGGAAGAAAAAATTCAATAAGTTTGTATAATAATACTGAGTCTATTAAACGCTCACCCCAATATTTATTTATGGTGATATACCCGTTCTTTGCATCAGATATTTGAACTCAATATATTATGAATTTATGACTAAAGGAAGCTAATTAATTATAAGAAGAAATTTAAATATATTTTTGCTCTACATTGATTTTTGGTGCAATATATGTCTGTCTATCCCTCTCAAAAGCAATTTATATAAATTCAACCAAATTTCAAACTTCCTACAAGAGTTCTGTTATTATCTATGTCTGATGTTTCAGGTATTGAATGCAAGGATCGTTGGGTGAAAGTACGGGACAACCACAGGAAAGCGCTCCAACGTCGCAAGACAACAAGTGGCCAGGCTGCCACAAGTAAGAAACCACCAAAGTATGAGAAGGAACTTACTTTCCTAGTTTCATATCTTTTTGATGAAGAGAATCGCCAGTCAAATTTCACATCCTCTTCATGTGCTGATTCCAAAGCAGTTATAGAGAATGAACAAGAGGAAAATGAGGATTATGAACCCATTGAGCATATTACGTCACCTGAAGAAAGATCAGCATCATCTTCATCCCTCCCGCCTCTTTCAACGGCAACTACATCAAGGCCATTACAGGTGAAAAGAAGGGCTAGATTTCAACCTGAAAAGAGTGCAGCATCCGTTCTGCAAGATTACTTATCAAACCGGACGAACCAATTCACGGCTAGTAAACAAACCAATCCTGAAGACACGTTAACATCCTTTTTTATGAGTATGGCCCAAACCGTTAAGACATTTCCTTTGAGGGATCAAATATGTATAAAAAGGAAACTCTTTGACATGGTGAATCAAGTTGAAATGGCAATTGCAATTGGAGAGCCTGACCAACCCAGAGGACCTTCAGCAGTTGTAGGGAGCAACACTCCTACGGCATTTAGAGGAGCGATAGTAAATAACCCTCTGATAGCTCCAGCAGCTACAGGAAGCCTATACCAACTGGAATCACTTTCAGAACCCCAAGAGAAATCAACAACCTCCATTGAAGAACTGACAAGTGGTGATCCTGTACATAATTACGATTTTATGCTAAAATATTCTTAAAGAGGCTTGTTAAAATTATTATTTTCTTATAATTTTTACGGTAACACTTGATAAAACACTGTTTAGTTGTTAATAATGATTAATTAATTTTTATGTACAATCTACACAATTCAATATACAGCAATGCAACAATAAATAATTTTAATAAAATTAACTTTAAAGAAATAAACTTCAGATGAGGTATATATTTTTTAATTTATAGCTTTACACTGGATGGTGTTGGTAAAATATCTGCTGAAAAAGCTTGTTTGCATTTGTAAAAATATGCCCTATACTGCCAGTTTAAATAACTATTTTCTGAATTTTACAAAGCTTTTTCTTACCTCAAACAAACTGCAAGTCTTTCCTTAGATCCAACAGGGACTCTAAAGTTGGTTATTTGTCTGCTTAAGTAAGGTTCAAGAAGATCCAGGAGAGTTTGAAACTTTTCATGCGTCATACGAAAATATGAGAAAAATTTAGCATCATCTTCAACCAGATCAGGAAATAATGTGTGGTATTCGCCAAACGTAAATCTTTTACTGTTGATCTGGTGAACCCAGAATCGTCGTTTCCTACGTTTTCTTCTCTCCTCGTCAATTAAAAGGCAACTAATAGCTACATATTCTTCTTCACTTTCCATATTTAAATAATAAGGTAAAATTTCACTTGTAAAAACTCAATTATAATCATGAAACAAATCCAACAATAACAAAAATACAAACTACTTCCTTGAGCACGCAAACGAGAAGTTCACCTTCTGCTTTGAGAGCAGCTGAGCGAACTGAGTCTCCGTCCGTGCCGTCAGTGCGGATAGTGGGCGCACCGCACCACCCCTAAAAGGTGCGGTCCGTGCGGTACCGACCCAGTGGGCGCTTACCTTAATACGCCAATGCTCTTACCACTGAGCTATCCAGGATTCGTCCCGTGCCCATGGTCATTCTTCACTCATAGTTTAAGGCAGAGTATAAGATGGACGTGCGGAAGTCATCAGCTTATAAACATGTGATTATATAAGATCACAGCCATCAGACAACGCAGCCATTAGCGACTCGGTAGTTGGCATTTTTGCAGCCATTCAACAACTATATATAATTGTACAGGATTTGCATATATTAATGAAACAAATAGCCGAAACTATTGTTAATGCATTTTAGTGGGGATAGTCCCTCATAGATATCATATTCTGAAAATTGAAAAATGACACCTGGACACGGTCCCGGGTTCGATTCCCGGTTTTCAATTTTATAATTTTATTTTTAAAGAATTAATGTCCTCATTTGTATGTTTGGAGCGATAAAAAAGATCAATTTTGGGTCCACATGAGTCAGCACTTCATATTAAAATTTCAACTTCCGGTAACATTTTCGACATTTTATTAGGTGTTGCAAATCTCCATGCCATCGCATTGCTATTAAATTCCTTATTTATAAATTTTGTCCAATAAAAATATAAATATTGAATATCGTGTCCAAAATAGATATAGATCATTGTTGTACAAACATTTCTCCTAAGATGTTTAAGGAAAAAAAAACTTGTTGAGAGACTTACTTATATTTAATTACTCTATGGCATTGGAGAATTGTTGCGTTAAAACTTAAGTCATATATCTTTACAACTAAAGCTCACAGATTTGTATTAATATATTTGTCAATATATCAGAAACGGTTGATTTATAAAATTATATTTTATATAAAAAGTTATTATTTTTAATAGTACTACAATTTGCAATGATAAGTTATTTAATATCTCAATTAGTTGTGGATATACAGAAGTTTATGCTTTTGTAACGTACCCTATAAGTCATTTTCATGGGAAAATGAAAATAGCCAGTTTATTTATAATCTTAATCAACATCTAGACACGAGTTTTAATCAAAATCGTTAAAGCCGATTTTGAGAAAATCAATTTTTTCTCTTTTTGCACTTTATTAAACTACGCTTAATTTTAAGTTTAAACCGACACACAGATAGACGGAATTGCAAATACAATTTTTTAGGGTTCGGGGACCATGAGACGTCGACATACATCAACATTTCATGTTAGTTTATTTTTATGTTCACAATACTTTACCTTTTGTGTTCGAAAAGTAAATATATATATATATATATATATATATATTTTCGTATAACCTGAAATGTATTAGTTTTATAAAAATATGCTTCAAATAAAATATTTGTATTATAAATTGACCTACATATTAATTTTGTAATGATAAGTAATTTCATATCTCGAATAGTTTAGGAGATATTTAAAAAAAAAATTTACTCATCAGACTGGGGCACTTAAATTTATTTTACAAAATATTGAGAGTATCTATTTTGTTTAGAATATTTATAAATAAAATTTAATCAAAATCGTTAGAGCGGATTTTGAGAGAATGGACTTTTTCTCTTTTTGCCCTTCAGTTAAATACCCTTCATTTTAGGGTTGGGTGACCTGGCGGTCTAGGGGTAAGGTGTCAGACTTCTGTGCTGGTGGCCGGGGTTCAATCCTTGGTCCCGGCACAGATTTATCTGATTACCAAACCCTTCCTTCACCTCTGACAAGACATCTTGTGAATGTGGGGAATGTCAGGCCTCCACCGCGGTTCGGATTCCACGTTAAACTGTAGGNGGTTCAATCCTCGGTCCCGGCACAGATTTATCTGATTACCAAACCCTTCCTTCACCTCTGACAAGACATCTTGTGAATGTGGGGAATGTCAGGCCTCCACCGCGGTTCGGATTCCACGTTAAACTGTAGGTGCTCAATTTTATCTCACAATCACCCTATCATTACACATTAGCGTAAGTGCGTATAACCCGAACGGGTAGTAAGACGCGATGCTAATAATAATAATTATTATTATTTTAGGGTTAAATATCAAATTCCAAAAACCATTCGGGACAACCCTATGAAAACCCGTGATACCAAGCTTTAGCCTGATCGGTAACATATTTTAGGCTCTAGTTGGAGGTACATATAGACAGACAGACAGACATACAGACAGACAGACAGACGGAAATTTAAAAACACACTTTTTCGGATTTGGAGGATCATGAAACGTCGATATTCATCAAAATCTCGAGTTAAATTTTTTCGACGATCACAATACTTTCTCTACTTGTAAGATAGCGAGAAATCTTATAACCGTATTTTCAAGTCATTTGTAGTCATTTTGTATAAAAGTTGTGACTAACAGGTTTATTACTCCCATATTTATTAAAGCATTGTTTTAGAGCACGTTTGTAAAAACTGGAAGCAGTAAAGAAGCAGATTGCAGTTGTAATCTCTACTAATTCTCATAATTTCTTAAATATTTTACCATTTCCCCATATACACTAAATAAGATATTATGTTCAAATTAATTTTGACTTTCGTAGAATTCCTCCTTTTTTATTTTACTATCAAAATCAGCAAAAAAAAACCTAGATTTTTAATTTCATTATATTTTGTAGGTTTTTAATAATCAGTTGACCTCGGTGGTCTTGGGGTAAAGTGTTTACCTCAGGACCCAATATTCGTGTGTTCATACCCGGCCGGAGTCGACTATTTTTCTTGAGCGATAAAAATCCGTAGCACAACTTCCTTCATAGTGGAACTAAAGCCGCTGGTCCCATGTCGATTGTGGCATGTGAAATAACCCTGGGAGGTATGTGAAAATACCTATCCGGTAAAATTGGTAGGCCCTTTCACTCTTGCTCATAGAAATTCTCGTGTTCTGTTGTGTAACTAGTCTGTTCCGAAAGTGCACGTTAAATTCAAAATAAATATATGTTTAAATATATTAATTAACAAGTAAATTAGTAGTTTTAAGATCAGATATAAGAAGGGTAAAATATTGTAGCCTATACAACTGTCCAAACTAGGGCTGCCATTTCTTCCATATTTTGAGAAAGTGACTCGGTATGTTTTGGTCCATCCCTTGACAAAGAGGTAGAGGAAGCAAAACACCCTATATTATCACAACAATCCTAACTATATATTTATGTTTCTAATTTACTATTTGGAACATATATTCTTTGCTATTTNGATGTTGGCGACAATGGAGTTGAGCGATGAACATAACTTGAAAGAGTTTGAATCTTTAAAATAAAATATATAATACATTTTAACTTATAGAAATGAAAAATTTGTTTTATTCAAGTTTAATTATTTGCAAAATGCTCTTTAAATTTTATAACAATTCTAGACTTAACATTCTCCCTCCACGTCACCCTAGTTACAATTGAAGTATTGTTGACAGAGTTTAACAATATACTCTCTCTTAATGTGACTGTAACAAATTATTGGATTGATAGTATTGTTACTACAGTTTTTAGCACATCTTTGGGGTAGGATGTATTGATAAAACTAAACACAAAACTTCACTTACCTTAATGTAATTAACTTTTTTTCCTCCACTGGATCTCACGTAGAATGTTAGAGGAAATGTTCTTGTACTTTTGTGGAAATACATTTCAAAATAAAAATGTTTTGAGCACATCTAGTTGGGATTCAAACCTCGAGCTCCCCATCAGACTTAGGCAAACCACACTTTATGAGCCTGACATTTAGAGTATGTGTTCACCAGAGTGGTTAAGGGGCCCACCTCAGTAAGCGAGAAATTCCCGCGCAGACGATGAGCTCTGACGCAATATTTAACAACACTATTTGTTATTTAAAAATATGGTTCACGCCAAAATAAAGTCAAATGATCCCAACAGGGTTCTTTTTCATTAACAACTCTTTAGTTGAATGCCAGGCCTCCACCGTGGTTCGGATTCCACGTTAAACTGTAGGTCCTCCATTTCATCTCACAATCACCCTAACATTACACACTAGCGTAAGTGCGTATAACCCTAACGGGTAGTAAGAC
Source organism: Timema douglasi (assembly GCA_901482245.1). Taxonomy (NCBI): domain Eukaryota; kingdom Metazoa; phylum Arthropoda; class Insecta; order Phasmatodea; family Timematidae; genus Timema; species Timema douglasi. The sequence goes on along the minus strand of CABEEJ010001034.1, from coordinate 164,932 downwards.
GCAGTGATAATAATAATAATAATAATAATAATAACTCTTTAGTTTGACTTTTATTACTAAAAGAACATGTGTGAAAATGTCACATTAGCTCGTATTAAGATATTTTTAATTATATTTACTGAACTATGATACTAGGCTAGATGAAAAATGTATCTAGTTTAGCCTTCCTCTAACAAATCCAGAGTTTTTTTATAGGCTCACAACATAACTTTTTAAGATATTTAAGAGCTTGCAGCGAGCTTTCCTCTTTACCTTATGATAGAAAGTTTCTAGTTTCTTTCCCCTCTTGCTTATTGAGATTACAAAAGATGGTTTTAGGTGAATGGGAAACGGGAGTATAAGCTTAGACAGAACAGAGAATTAGTTTCAGAAAACGGCGTAAGATGTTGTTTTTTAATCCATATGGCCTGACAGTTATTGATACTTTTTCGTTGACCGAGGCGGCTGCTTTATGTTTATTAACTTACCTGCATACTTGTGACGTGTAAGCTTTTTTTTTACTGTCTCAAATTTCTATGTATTAAGGATATGAGTTTATTCATTTAAATAATGATATCTAGAGTTCTACCCAACCAATTTTCATGATTTATTTTTTTAAATGAGAAGGCTTATACGCTGAGGACGTATTAAATAATTCTAAGCTGCAAAAATATTCAAAGGGGGAGCCGCATTTTTTTTATAAAACACCAAATTCTTTCTTCAGAAATTAATTGAATTGTACCAAACCCCAATTTTAATATTTAATATATTCTGACAAATAAAAACATTTTTACTCAAAGAATACCATATCAAAGTTTTAAATTAAGAACATAGGGGAATAATTGTGCAAGTCCAATTTTATACCAACTTGAGTTACTGGTAGTGCTTCCATCTGTTAGACAATCACGAGACCTTTCTAATACACTTTAGATTGTGGCAGAAGGAAGCGCAAGTATTTTTACGTTTTTTTTTATAGAATTGAAAATTTTTTGGCCGAAATAAATCAAATATTTCTCCACTAGCAACATAGAGTTTAGTTTTCTACATATACTAAAATCAACAGATCTTGAATATATGTCTAGGGTGTCCTTGAATTTTGTCAACACTTTTTAAATAAAGATAAAAAGTTTTGACAAAATTCCAGGACTCCCTGTTGATATTAGCTTGTGCAGAAAACTAAACTCTATGTTGCTACTGAAGAAATATTTGATTTATTTTGGCCAAAATATTGCAATTCTATAAAAACTGTAAAATTACTCGCACTCCCTTCGGCCGCACCTTAAGAGAGTTCTATCTTATTTAAATTAATATAGAAAATAACCTTTGCTGGGTTCTATTTGGGTTTTGAGATATACACGTTGTCCTGTAAAATATCTGTTACTCTCCTCCTTTTTCCCTTGTATCCTCTCATTTTTAATATCTAAACCAAAATGTATACATAATTTACATTAGTCGGTGAATGTAAGACAAAGTTTCCTACAGGTATCATAAAAAAGATTTGATGTATCTAAATATCTTCTGTGGTAGGTGCAGCCTTTTAACAAAAATGGTTGTCTCTTTGTGTTTCAGGACGCCACTTTTGGTGGATTCGGCCCCTGCTACGGACTGCCCCATCCCTCAGAAACCAGTCCTCGTGAGACAACCAGTGAGACACGACTTCACCATAGGTATGACACACTAGAGGTGGACCAACATTTCTTGACACTTCTATAATAGCTTCTTACATAAAACAAAACATCATCTATCCAGTACACAAGGGGTATAATAAGGCTTCAGGCTCACAAAATACTGCTAGGGGGAGGTTGAGTTTCAAACCTTAGTTAGATGCACTGAGTAAAGTAGTATGATTGACCGATGGGAATGAATGAATTTTATAAACTGTTCCTCCTGCCAAATACATTATATATATTCATACGTCAAATCATGTGATCAATGTTTACTGGGGAAAAAAATACAATGTTTCTAAACTGTTCTTCCTAGCAAACAAATTAAATATCTTCATACGTAAAGTCCGTTATCTGTAACAGTCACTTTTGATATATACTGACCACAAATAAAGTTTGTATTTTCTAAATTGCTCTTCCTAGCGGAATCATACTCTTGTTCTGTTCCATATTGTTGTTTTTAAACTGTTCTTCCTACCAAAGAAATTAAATATCTTCATACGTAAAGTCCGTTATCTGTAACAGTCACTTTTGATAGATACTGACCACAAATAGAAAAGTTAGTATTTTCTAAACTGCTCTTCCTAGTAAAATCATACTATAGTTCTGTTCCATGTTTGTTAAGCCATTTTGGTGGGCAGTTGTAAAATGCTAATAACGTGTTAGTTTACTCCAAATAAAGTATTTAGTAAAATTTGGTTTAAGCGTGAAAAGAAAAGGATGTTTTGAATAGTTTAATGATTTGTTAAAATTGTTTTATGGGGAGCTACTCTACATATTTAACGATTTTGTTTAGTAATAGGCTTTCCAAAAAATGAATAATTGACAACTTACTCATATTTTGAATAATTGATAACTAGATATCATATTTGTTTTTGAAAATCTACAAATAAATTATTTAAAAAAAAATGGGATTTAAGAGTGGATTTAAGAGTGTTCAAAATAATTCTTAGGGTAACATTATTTACGTAAATTCAAAATAATTTCAGGAAAGTATACTTATTTTTTAACGATAGCTTACTGAATAAACTATGGAGGTATACCAACATTGATAATATTGAGAGCAGGACTATGTTTTCTCACTCTCTCTGCATTATTACGGCAGGTGACCTTGCGGTCTAGGGGTAAGGTGTCAGACTTCTGTGCTGGCGGCCGGGGTTCAATCCTCGGTCATGGCAAAGATCTATCTGATTGCCAAACCCTTCCTTCACCTCTGAAAATACATCTTTTGAATGTGGGGAATGCCAGGCCTCCACCATGGTTCGGATTCCACGTTAAACTGTAGGTCCTTCATTTCATCTCACAACCACCCTATCATTACACATTAGCGTAAGTGCGTATAACTCGAACGGGTAGTAAGATGCGGTGCTAATAATAATAATATTAACATATTATTACGTATTTGAGGAAGAATTCTCGTGTTTGCGTGGAGGGAGATTAGAAAACTCTTCTTGGTACACCCATGGGAACCAAGTCCGCTATTTGTCCGTCATTAAATCGCACATGTTTTAGATATATTGGATTGGACTTCCACATTCTAACGGCCGTGAACGCAAATTTAAATTTGAAGGGTAACAGAGTGAATTGTATCGTTCTGCACGTAGGGTTGCGGAATAAGTTTTGCGTGGAGGGAGAGTGGAAAATCAACCGTAGCCCCGTGTGTCCGTCCAGACTATCCACGTTTGAGGAAATGTACCCACATTGTAGAGTGGGAGACCACTTAACTTTATTGACTAACTATTTTTTCGAGTGCTAAAAATAGGTACAGAGTTTTATTCCAACCCAAATAGTTGTCTGATGTTAAGGCAGAGACTACGAGACAACTAATAGCCAGACGCAGCACATTAGCTGTATTAATCACCTGAAAGGTTATAAATACTGTCGGGGAAATGGAACTCAATTCACTGATCGTGTGTATATATTTATATATATATATATATCATACCAATCTGCGCTATTTGATTTCATTCCGGCAAAGTTGTCACGTGTATATTGCTAGCTCTTCCCTGTCTTTGAATATCCGAGGATATCCAAACAACATGTTCTAAGGATTTTTAAAATAATATTTTATTACTAGTTTTTTATTGACAAACAGCAATTAATTAATTAATTAAATTAAAAAAATTCATAACGTGCAGCCACAATATCATAGAATTTTTTTTACCGACAAGCAGCAATATTATTATTATTATTATTATTATTATTATTATTTAGGTCTTGTGACCACTACAGATGATTAAGTTGAAAGTTTAGAGTGCAACAAATTTTGATAGTAAGAATTACCAAACCCTTCCTTCACCTCTGACAAGACATCTTGTGAATGTGAGGAATGCCAGGCCTCCACCGTGGTTCGGATTCCACGTTAAACTGTAGGTCCTCCATTTCATCTCACAATCACCCTACCATTACACATTAGCGTAAGTGCGTATAACCCGAACGGGTAGTAAGACGCGGTGCTAATAATAATAATAATAGTAAGAAAAACATATACTCTCTCTTTTAACTGATAAAAAACTTCAGGAGAGAATATTATCTTTTCTATCATCTATAAAATGAGTAGGACTCCCCTACAATATAGTTCAGGACACGCTGAGAGGTGCTAGAACACCTATTGACAATCTCTTCAAAGTTTTCACCTGGAATTATTACTCTTCCCACACCATCAAGCGCAATAACGTTCGGTACATTGCTGGCTTCTTCCGATAGCACCACGTTATAACTTTTGTGTTTTTATAAAGTTCGTCTAAGCACTTGACACGATTGTATTCCTCCTTCTCGATCTAGTCTAATGCGCTGCACAATACCTCCTCGTCCCAACAGGTATCCTGGTGAACCTCTGGAGCAGGATTGTAAGTAGTTTGATGACATTGATGATTGTGTCGAATAAGGTTGGAGAGCTTTGCTTAGGACCTCTTACAAATGCTACATTTAAATGGCAACTGGAGATTCAGCGAAATAAATAGTGTAGCTAAATATCCCTGTCCACGTCTCAGGAAACACTGCCGCTCAAGCAGCAACGCCCTCTACTCACAGACTGAACTATCTTAAGAATATTATAAAATACTTATAAATGTAATTATTTCAAACAGGACGTCTTGATAAATTTGACTCTTCAATGGAACTATGGCTCCCATCGGTCAGTCACGCTACTGAGTAATCTTTCCTATCATTTCTATCATTTCTATACACTGATGCGGGTATATCTGATTTAAATTACCCTTTCAAACCTTTTATAAAAAGTCGTTAATAGTGGATAATTTTTCAAATTTTTTATTGACGTAAATTAAGGTTGGAGTGTAGGAGACACTACAAATGGTCATTGTTTTGGAGGTTTTTAATGGAAAAATATTTTTTTGACCAAAATAAAAAAATATTAGTTAAGTACAAATGTAAAATTTAATTTTCTTCACATGGTGATATCAACGATATTTGTTGTTAAATATATTTCATGAGCATGGTGGCATTAGATGAGAAACCTTTTAAATGAAAATGAAAAGCTGTAATTAAATTTAAGGACATCCTTGACAGATATTTAACAAACTTTTGAGGTCACCTGTGAAGAAATTTAAACTTTGTGTTTTTACTGGAGAAATATTGGATTTATTTTGACGAACAAAATGTTTTTATATTAAAATTGCATAAATACTATAACATTTTCTCGCGTTCCCTGCACTCTCACTTCAAGAGAGATACCTAGTAGAGAAGTGAGACGCGTTTCAGACGATTAGAAAGCTCGCATTATTTAAGAAGTTGTTTGAATCTTTTTAAATATAGTTTTTAACAAAACGTAGGCGAAAATTATTAGCGGGCTTCTGACGAGTAAAAAAAGTTAAAATTCTGAAGTTTTTTTTTAAATTACCAAACAACGATTTACGCGAAAAGTTGAGATTAAATTGAAATGTTATAGACTTAGATATAGCCTTAATCTATCAAATAAAAGTCTTGTTTTGACGGAGTCATAACAAAAAACTAAAATAATGTAGAATTGTTTTATATGGTTTTATCAAACAATTTTTAAAAACAGTTTGGACTTTAAATTTAAACTTTTTATCAGGTTAAAATTTTTGCCTAAATTTTGTTGAAAACAATATTAAAACATATCAAACAATTTAATAAAGTAAAAAGAATTTATAAAGGTCTGCAATGGGTCTCAATGCTCTCTCATGTAACCATCTTAAGGTCTTACAATTATCTTTATGTGGGGCTTACTTTCATAAAATAAATAGGAATATCATTAGCAAAGCTTCCATTCCATATAGCTTTCCCCCCCCCCCTCTTGAAATGAATCTTCACATCGAAAATAAATATGAATATTTTTTACTTTTAGATCTTGGCTTTAAACTTTAATTTCTCTTTCTTTTTTCGATCTTCTCGTAATGTATAGCTTATAATAGCAGATATGTCAACAAACATGATCTCCAGCATTCATTATTGACAGTTGTCTGACGAATATAATTACTTCTGTCGGTAATTTCACATTTTATTAATTTGTAACTTGTAACATGATGTTAATGTGTTAGATGAGACGTATGTGCTTGTGGTCCAGTTCCAGATCAGAGACCGGATACTGTGAATGCCTTCCTACCCCCTGTGGAGTACCCCGGAGGACAGGGCCGAGTGCGGTCTGCCACCCCTAGCTATCACGGGGAGGATGAGCTGGAGTTCAGGAGCCTGGAGAGCGCTGACCATCGGGAGACGGAGAGAAATGTGTCACCCCAGGTGAGAGCCTTGAACCATTTCTCTGTAACAGGCGCTTGCTATATCCCCCAGATATACAGGGGCTTGTTTTATCCCCTGATAAACAGGGGTTTGTTACATCCCTGATATACAGGTGTTTGTTTTATCCTCTTTTAAACAAGTGTTTGTTATACACCCATCTAGATTATATATGTGGGCACGCGAACATAAAATATGTTGAATGCCTCTGTTGTAGCTGAATATTATACAATGTGTTCTTTCCAGGTTCCAGTCCGGTCGATTCACTCCTCCAAAAATGGCCGAGTACTGGAAGAAGAAGAGAAGGAAAGAACCATCAAATTTCAACACCTGAAGGTAGGTTGATTCTTTTAGTACCATGTCTTACTACCCGTTTCATTTATATGCTTATGTACTAATTACGATAATGGTTTGAAGGATCAGGAAGGTTTTATTTATAGGACGTGTATCTTCATTTGCGTGGATTTCCTCGCCATCGGCAGTCAACGGATTTAATTGTTTTACTCTCTAAATGATTATTTATTAATGAACCTATATTGTTTTAAGTTTAACAAACGGGTCCTTACTAAGAATATCAACATTTTTAGTCGTGGTTTGAATCCTCCACCCACATTATATTGCTAGAAGTGGGGGGGGG
>CABEEJ010001034.1:119207-157891 GCA_901482245.1 Timema douglasi | reverse complement strand
GGGGGGGGGGGGGGGAGGGAGAATACCCAATCTGGGATTATATTTAGACCCTTTTCGATACGCCGCGCCGTAGGGTGCGTTTTCCTTAATATGATTGCTCAAAAGTAACACAGACCCGTGACGATGATCGAGGTGTCTTAACCGCTAGACTCTTATTGCACTTGGTTGTCATTGACGGGGTGAGGTCAAGGGCTTAGATCCCGAATGAATGGGTTTTTTGTTTTTTATTATTATTATTATTATTAGCATCGCGTCTTACTACCCGTTCGGGTTGTACGCACTTACGCTAATGTGAAATGGTAGCATGATTGTGAGATGAAATGGAGGACCCACAGTTTAACGTGAGATCCGAACCTACGGTGGAGGCCTGGCATTCCACACATTCACAAGTTGTGATTAATACAAGTCTTGTCAGAGGTGAAGGAAGGGTTTGGTAATCAGAAAAATCTGTGCGAGGACTGAGGATTGATTCTTGGACTCCAGCACAGAAGTCCGACACCTTACTCCTAGACCACCAGGTCACCTTTTTGAAGCTGTTATGTTAGTAAAATGAGTTCAGTGCTCATCCACTTGATTAGATTACGCTTTGACAAACTAATATATATATATATATATATATATATATCTCGCAGAGTCTTACAACCTATTCAGTGTATACACATATATGATAATTACTTTAAAGGAGTAGGGATTAGGAAGGAAGTATTTTAGGGGTAATATACCTACATTCACATGGAGAGTGGGAAACCATTTAGGAAAAACCACCCTCAATAGACCCGACCGGGATTCTAACCAGGATCTTCCCGTCATCATCAAGCCAGTCTAACACGAGAGTGACGCCTTAGACCGTTTGGCCAGCTGGAGCGGGCTACAAGAGGATTTAATCGACAATACTTGTCAAAGCGACGGAAGTATACTCGTGAGACGGATGAAGATGAAACAGTCGATCTCTGAGCTGTTAGGAAATTGCCCTAATTACCGTGAGACAAAACTCCTTTTTTTTCAGGAGCGGGAGGCGGAGTCTGTGTCCACCAGCCCCATCTTCGCCGCGTCAGACTCGTCCAGGCTCGTGATGACCACCACAGAGGTCATCGACCTCAGCACCCCCGTGCACGACAAAGTCACCACAACCGTCGTCGAGACGGGGCAGACTGACGACCCTCCTGAAGAAGAACCTCCTCCAGTTTTACATACCTCGTCTGGGGTCATCGACCTGCATCTAGAAGTAAGGGCCGTCCTTAAACTATGTGAAGGTTTTGGGAGTTATGGAGTGAATTCAGTATCTTCTTACGAGCGAGGTAAAGGGTAGGAAGGGATCAAAATTCATCTTACGTAAGGTTGTTTTATCAATGTTTATGTTGAGACAAAATAAAAAAAATATTTTGTTAGAAAATAAAGATGTTAATATTAATTATTTTTAACTATAAGTTATATAAATTTAACTTATTTTTAATTTTCTATAGTATGATGTGTTACACCTAATTTTACTGAAGTTCTAGCAATATAATATTTCACATCACTCTTTTAGTTACCAATCTTTACGTCTAAGAATAATTAAACTATTCAAATAATCTAATTTACCAAATCATAGAAAAATAACGTAATATAGAGGGGCGACGGAAAATGTTGCGATCCATTACATGGGTGGGAGGGGGAGGGGGTAGTCGGTCGAAGATTACGTAAATTAAAAATGCTTCTAGGTCAGGTACTGTGGCATGCCGTGGAGTTTTGCCAGGGTAAAAAGAACCAAAGTTCCTGTGAATTATTCTCATCAATCTCTAGAACACACTGGGCCAGGTATCAATGAACATACATTCCCATATGAGGAGTGTATAGAAGAGACTACATGTATTTGGTTAAATGGGAACAGAGTCAATGAACATATATTCCCATGTGGAGAGTGTAGAGGAGAGACTACATGTGATTGGTCAAATGGGGACTCAGAGGGGGTACATATGATAGAATATAGTTTTAACAAGCTCTGGCCAGTTTAGATGGCTGCGTGGTCTAACGCGCTATTCTCGCACTAGACTAAACTGCCGAGGATGTTGAGATAGTGGTTCGAATCTCGGTCGTGCATACTGAAAGAGGTTTTTCTTAAATGGTTTCTCACTCTCAACGCAAATGAGAGTACACTGAATCTAAATTCAACTTTATTCATCCATAGCCCATTAAAGTGATTAGGCATAGGCATGTAACTTGAATGAGTATTAGGACAGGGTGCTTAGTAAAAACAAGCTCTGTTTACTCTGTCAACGCTTCACGATGCGACACTGGTCAATGAACACATAAACCCTTCCTTCACCTCTGACAAGACATCTTGTGAATGTGGGGAATGCCAGGCCTTCCACCGTGGTTCGGATTCCACGTTAAACTGTAGGTCCTCCATTTCATCTCACAATCACCCTACCATTACACATTAGCGTGAGTGCGGGTAGTAACGGGTAGTAAGACGCGATGCTAATAATAATAATAATAATAATAATAATTAACACATCTATCACACAAGGGCAACATTTTGCCCAAAATAAAAAATAAATGAGAGGTAAAATGGGGCAATATAACACATTGCGGTTATCTATTGAAATTTTTTTAAGTACGGCCCAACTTGCTTAAAAATAACCTTTTATAAAATAAAAATATATTTTTTGCTGTCAAACTTTATTTAATGTAAATGTATTATTAGTAAGCACGTCCATCACAGAATCAGCCCTAAACTAAGAATGAAGAATGACCTTGAGAACAAGATGACTTCTGGATACCTCAGTGGTAAATGATTGTTGCGCTTCCCGTATTCAATGTTTATCAATCTATTCGTATTTTATGACTGTTATATTATAAATATTTACAGTGGTGGATTTATGACTCTGCGGATTTATGACTCTGCCGCAAATAGGCATTAATTAGTTAATTTGCCACTACCTTAATTTCTAACCTTCTAAATCCCCGTTTAACCCCTACGACTCCTTACACCGACATATATCTACCATATATACAAGTGCTATCTGTAGTATGACAGATAAAAGGTTCTTACATTATTTTATCATTTATTGTATTGAGGTTTTAAAAGTAATATAACTCTAAAAACAGACTTAAAAAATTGAAATAAATACTATTACACTATCACAACACACAAATCCAAATGTTATATAATTTAAAATTATAAAGTCTGCATTAGAAGACAGTAGAACATGCTACTACAGATAAAATATTAGCACGTACACAATAAGAACATAGTCCATAGTATCCTTGGCCTTGATTTCTGCTGAGCGAACTGGTCGATGATGCCAGACAAATCCATTTTATCCAATTATTGACCTTCAATTTAAGACGAGTTTCAGTGAATTAAGGCGATATGCTGTCACGTTGGTACACAGATAAAACAAACCACACACACACACACACAATGAAGCCATCAAATTATTTTAAATAGCAGAAAAAGATATATAGTTTTTTCGTCATTTAAAATTTGCTGCCCCTAAAATCTGCCTCCGTAGGCACGTGCCTACTAGGCCTATGTGTAAATCCGTTCCTGGATATTGATAATATTTATATTTGTTGCCAAACAGTCCATATTCCTTGTCTGTGCTTTGCTCGACTTGTTACGTTACCTCACTACTGATCACAAGTTGATCGTGATCCTGGTATAAAAGACGCGCATGAGAGTAGAAGTTGAATGTTGTGGACTTGCAGGTTGAGGAGGCAGCTCCATCGACCACCCTCGTGGAAGAGATGGTCATCACAGCCGCCCCCGTAAAAAGGGTCAGGAGGACTGTCCCGGTGAAACCTCCCGCCAACAAGACACAAGCGAGGACCCTCAACGGAACGTAAGTTTCGCTTCTGGGGAGGACACAGCTTCGACGTTTACCTCGGTTCTGGCGGGAAACTCGTTCTGAGAAGGTCTTATTTCGTACCAAACTCCTACTGTAAGGTAGTTTTGGTAAGATAAAAGACCTTCGAGAATGGTAAAATGTAGTCTTTACTGGAAGACCTTTTATTATAGCAAAAAACTACTATACAGTATGTTTATGGTAAAGAATAAGGCCTTCCAGAACGAGATTCCTACCAAAATGAGGTTGTACACTCTGTTTAGCTTGAAAAGCTGACAGTTTCACCTTGACGAAATATACTGTGGTCCTATCTTATAAGCTATACCAGGACGGTCCAACGTTTTTCATCCAAAGGGCCCAAATATTAACAACAGTTTGCAGCGTGGGTTGAAGATATATTTAGTCAACTTAATACAGGCTTACAAACCACACTAAATACTTCACATTCATTACTGGGTATAGTCTGTGGTCTTGGTCAGTTTTTTAAATTCCAGTCATATATTTTCCCCTACTGGCCTGTCGTAGCTACAGTAGCCCCATGGCTTCTTTGGTGCTGACTGACAGCTTTGAAAAGCTTACCAGACCAAATTATGTATCCCTACGCTGAACCATATGATCTTCAAAAACATGTGTTTAGCAGCTGTCACTTCTGACAGTCAAAACTTAGGTATATACCTAAATGTTGACTGTCATAAGTCAGCTGTGAGCTGTCAGTCAGCACCAAAGTAGCCACTAACCTAAATCAAACACAACTACTAGCCCTTGGCCGTTAATTTACCACTGTGAAAGGGTAAACCCACATTTCACCAATGACAAAACTTTTTCAGCTTGCTAGGAATCGAACCCGGGATACTTATTTCAGTAGACAGATCCACTACCGATTGAGCTAAAGTGTCAAATTCAAACAATATTAAATATAATATTATTTTCAAGACTTTTTTTGTTGGTAGAATCTTTCAAATTTACTGTCAAACAAACAAAAAATATATTTCCTCCCAAAAATGTGAAATGAAATACACATGCACACACTTTCACAAAAAACTTAATATTATAGATATATATCCATAAATAAATTTATCAAATATAAAATAAATGTAGGTTTACTTTTATATATTTATACCCTCTGTGGTTTGTGTGGACGTCTTTGTACACGAACACGCACATGTGGTAATTCGGTCTGAGGTGTCAGGTCCACAATTCACTGGATTGGGGGTGACTGGAAGGTCAATATTTGAATCTATGGCATGTGTACAGAGGATGATTTTTCCTGAATGGGGTCCCAATCATTTCTTGAAAATTTAGACATATCATTTGAAAATTCCTGTTCTGGTTATTGAAATTACGACAAAACGGTGGTAATTAATTTTTAGTTAGGTTAAAAAAAACAACTATTTCTTGTATTAAGTGCAAAAAACAGATAAAGGGGTCATTTACAAGCTCTCATAATGATGTTAAGGGGGGAAATACACGTATTGTTTGAAATTAAACACCAAAAGCTCAAAATCTATGTGAAATTGATGGCCTTCGACGAGTAAATATTTAAATAAAAAGCCAAATCAGTCCTCATGTTGTAGACATTCAACTAAATAAAATATTTTAAATATATTTACTAATCTATACGAGTATCAACCCAAATGGGTGGTGAGACTCAATGGTGAACTTAAATATGACTAAGTTACACCAAATATCATCGCTGAGGGAACTGCAGGTCTTATGGAGAAAATATTTATCTTCTCTCTCTCTGTTAACTGTTGAAAAATCTCCTCTCTCTCTGTTAACTGTTGAAAAATCTCCTCTCTCTCTGTTATGTCGGAAAGTGTTGTGATGGGGTAAGAAAGAGTTACTGGCAACCTCGACTAACCATCGTCGTGAAACTTGTCTTATATTAGAGAGGAGATTGACCAAACAAACACAAGAAAATGATAATTCTGTTTCCCAATAGTATCCATGCAGTTCCCCCAGATATGATATCCAGTATAGTAGCCAACGTGTTTGACCGGACGTAACCTCATGATCTCCCCCATAGATTTTCGAGATCCCGACCTGGAGCAAAGCAGAGCTACAGTAACACCGGCTGCTTATTCCCGGACACTTTGCAACCGTTGGAAAAACCTCGGGACGCCTTACAGCAGTGCTTCCAAAAGTTGGACAATCCTGAGTGGTAAGATTAGCTTAAGTTTGGAGTTAGGAAAGTGAACATTTTGGACATTAATCATTAAAAAAACCCACTCATGTACTATTTTCATACTGTGGTTGGGTCAGTTTAGTCATATACCTCCATCTATCTCTTTCCGTACACAATTATTCTCCTTGAACTCGTACACTTATTGCTACCTGATCTACCCATTTATATCTTGGTCTCCTATGCAATCTTTTCCTTACATACTTCATATCCATCAGTCATTTTGGATTTATTTACTTTTCCATCCTCATTACATGCCCTTACCGTCTCTGTCTTGCTTCCTCTATTATCTCATGTACTTCCTGTATTCCAACTCTTTCTTGAAACACTTCATTCCTAATCCGCTTTCTCCTCGTGACTGGTAGTGACATTACTTAATGGTAGACTACAAAAAATCAGGGGTTTTCAGAAATTGATGATCCAAGGCCTTCTAATTGGGAGTTTTCAAGAGTTTACAATATCAGTGTATTTGAATCGGAAAGTTTTAGACGTTTAAAAGAGGCTTTGAATAAGAAGATCAAAATTTGTATAGACAAGGGTGGCGTTTCCCAATAGGAGTGCCACGAAACAATTTTTTTTTTAGACACATTAAAAGATATAAAATATTTTTGATATATCTGGTGGACCAGGCAATATTTGGGTCAGTCTCTTTTACTGCAAGGTTTATGTGCTAAATTGTATTTGTAATTGTAATACAGAACCCGCAGAGAATGAACTATGCTTATCGGCGAAGATGTTCATAAATTCGTGGGGTGATTGACGCGAAGAATACATTGAGCTGTCGCTCCAAGAAATCAAAGTACTGTTGCCATTCGCCAGCACGTACTTGCGCGAAACTGGATTCTCGCTATAAACCGACTTTATGTGGCTAAATACCTGCGAATACAAATTTTCAACAATTATAAGAAGAATTATAAAAATAATTAAAAAGAAGAAGAAAATATTACACTCTGCCTATTAAAATGCATGTTGACGCTATTTTTGTATACTCATTATCATCATCATCAACTTTTTCCAGCCTGTGGCCGGGTCAGTTTAGTCAAATGCTTCCATCTTCCTCTATTCTTCTAGCACGCTTCTTTCTTTAATTGATTCAATTCTTTTCCTCTCACTTGAACAATTTCTGTTTTCTACTCTTCTCACTTTCTTGGTCTCCCTTGTGGTATTTTTCTTACATACATAATTTTTAACATTTCCTTTAGCATCCTCTTTTTTTCCATCCTCATTAAATGCCCATACCACCACAGCCTTAGTTCCTCTACTATATCATGTACTCCCAATCTTTCACTGTTATCTTAATTTATAATCTTGTTTAATCTCGTGACAGCTAACATGCTCCTCACAAACTTCTTTCTAGTCTTTCTTACATTCATTGTCCGTGTTTCTTGTTGCATATATGACAATGGATACAGACTACGCCCTGTACGTCCTTACACTTAAATAATAATAAACAAAGAATTTGATACCATAGTCATATAATTAAGAGTAAAACCAGGGTGGCTGCATTTATTTATGTGATATGAAAGAGGACATAACATGCAGTTGGCTTCCTCCTGGAAAAATGTAACTTTAAATTTAAAGATATTTGACCTTGAAGAAGCAAGAAAATTTTTTGCCTGGGGCTCATTATTTTTTTCTGCTACGCTAAAAATATTTAACGGGTTCTGTTATGTTGTGGAAAACATAAAAGGGGCCTGTGACTAAATTTAACTGTGAAACTCTAGCCTAAGGGGTTTTGGGCCCAGATTTATAAATCAACGGGGCATCAATCTTTATTTAGGTTTTAAGATGCTGAAAAGCGCACCCTTTTTTTAATTTTACAATATGCTTCTGTGGGAGAACACTCTAGTTACCAATTGTTTCAGCATGTAAGTTGGGCTCCAAGACCTGAAGTCCGTTTCCTTGCAGGGAAGTGGTGATGCAGGGTCTCAATACGATGGTGCGGCTAAGCCGGCATCACCCTGACACTCTTCAGGATCAACTGCACAGGGTTCTGGTGGCCCTGGGCAAGCAAGTGAGGAACCTCAGGTCGCAAGTGTCCAGGGCAGCTTGCCAGGTGGCAGGGGAACTGTTCGGGTCCCTCAAGAGGGCCTTGGAGACGGTGAGTGTTGACCTTAAAGTGGGATGTACTCTCAGTAGTCCTGACGAGGGAATGTAACTTATATTTAAAACACTGGTCGCTTGACCGTAATTCGCTATTCAGTAGTCGGTTGACTCTTGTAGCTTAGAGAAACGAAAACTCAACCTTTCCGTTTAGAAAATAAGTGAACTCATCTGTCAAGACAAGATTCATCTCCTTGTGAATTGGGTCATTCTGAAAGGAGTGTAGAACATAGTTGGTGGCATAATCTATATTAATAAAAGGAAGAGTTTTGGTGTATTTCATGCTTATTGTGCGATATCTAACGCGGGAAGATGTCTGACATTTTAAAATTCAGTAGATTCTGTAAACAAACATATGCACCTCGAAGTTGGAATTTTAAATTTTGAATAGTTTTTTTTATTTGTTAAATCTGGATCGGAAAATAAAAATGAAGAGTTTCTCTTGTTTGTTTGGAGCAAAGAAAATAATTGCCTGGGGTGGCCACGTAAGGCATTGTTTGGCTACCTTGGGCAACGACGGGCACTTCTGCTAGTAAATAATGAACAGAATTACAACTTGAATACGGAACAATACATATATCAATTCAGTGGAAAGAACGGTCCATTGTGATAACAGCATTAAACAATATATCATATTTTGGGTGATTTATATATATATAAAATGGAATGTATAATACTGGCTTAGATTATTGGCTTGAACATGTATTATTTATTTTTATTGATAATGTTCACTATTGTAGTCCAAAACAAAAATTGAAATATTTGAATACTCGTTGAGATTTTTAGCTTTGTGAAAATAAGGTTTCTTGTGGGATATACCATATATATGTTTGATGAATGTCTAAAGGCGACGCTACACATGCGTCAGTCAACGAATCTCAAAATATTCGCCTCTTTTCGAACTACCTGCCAAACTGTTGGTCGAATGACGAGCACTCAACTGAACACTTAACAAACACTAAGCATGGAGGCCGAAATGGACAATAATTGCAATGACTTGATGGATTTTTCTTTGGGGGTTAAAAATCCGTAGTACAACTTCTTTGGGACGGGAAGTATATCCGTCGGTCCCATGTCGATTGTGGCTTGTAAAAGACCCCTGAAATTTATGTAAAAATATCTTTCCCAGCAAAATTATCAGGCCCTTTCGCTCTCGCTAATAGAAATTTTCATGTGTTAATATAATTAGTATGTTCGGAAGTGCACATTAAATTCTTTAATTAAATAAAAAAAATCTAAATATTTAGATACGTTCTGAGCTATACGATTCATTAATTATGTTTTTATCTGTTTAAGTTCGTTGATAGAGCATTCTGCGATAAACTTTTGCCGAATACGCTTACAATCATCATGTTATATCTCTACCTATATTTTTTTAGACTGTTAGCTAAGTTCCACAGCATAATAATAGAGGTCCAAGAATCCCAAGATCAAGCCGTTGTACCATTACATTTCCACAGTAAGCACAAGACACAACTGGCTAACCTAGACATGAATGTTTGGATGGGGGATACTATTCGCGATTAGATGAATTAATCTCGGTGCCCTTTGATGTGTGATGGATCACCGGCAACCGACAGGAAATGTTTGCATAGCTCACCCATCGACACTGCGAGGTATTTGCCGAATTCTTCCTGTATGGCGCCTCTTTGAGGTTGGACCTGTTATGTTGTAGGACCTGGATGAGCTGGTGACGCCCTTGTTCCATCGATCTGCCGACACCAACAAGTTCCTCAGGGCAGACAGCAACGCCGCCCTCGACAAGATGTTGGAGGTCATTAGCATCCCCAGGGCCATCAGTGCCATCGTCGCCAAGGGTGTTAAGTGAGTTTCTCTCGTTCATTTTCTTCGCTTAATCACTCTCACTCATTCTCTATAGTTCCCTCTTTTTCTTAACTACTCTATCTCAATCTTTTTCTCTTTCCTTTCCAACATCACTCTTTTCTTATTTATCTCACTCTATATTTCTCCGTTTCTCTTGCCCTTTCTCCCTCTCTCATTCTCTTGTTTACTTTATATTTTAATTCTTTATATTCTCACTTCCCCTCTTATTTCCTTTCCTACCTCATTCTCTCCATCTATTTTTCTCCCCCTTCTTGACTTCTACTTCTATTACTTCATTTAACTCTCCCTCCCTTTAATTCTCCCTTATTACAGCTCACCTCTTTTTTGCTTTCTCTCCCACTTTCTCACCTACCTTCGCTTCTTGATCTCGCTTCTTCCTCACTATCTCACCCTTCACACCTATTTTAATCTCTCTCATTCTATCAGTCTCTCTTGCTCTCTCAGAATCTCTCACTCACTCCATCTCACTCACTCACTCCATCTCACTCTCACTCACTCCATCTCACTCTCACTCACTCACTCCATCTCACTCTCACTCACTCACTCCATCTCACTCTCACTCACTCACTCCATCTCACTCTCACTCACTCCATCTCACTCTCACTCACTCCATCTCACTCTCACTCACTCACTCCAACTCACTCACTCACTCACTCCATCTCACTCGGCAAAGGTCCGCTTCTAGTTAATTATACTGTCAAATCTATGATAAAAGTCCCCCTCATTCCATACAGATAAATGAAAAATGTTAATTATCTTTTAAAACATTCGCTAAAATATTTGATGTCAGCATTGACAAAATGTGTGCTATTACATTACATCATATATTCTTAAAAGTGTGTACAATATATTATGTGATTACAAAAATGGATGCCAATTATATCAAAAATATTTATTAATCAGCCATGAAACTTTAAAAAATGTAGTCAGCCATGTTACGTTATTGTTTTTTAGAACCAAGTCATACAACCCGTTCGGGTTATACGATTCGGTACTAATTACGCTAATTGTTTTAAGGATGAGTATGGTTATATTTATAGGAAGTGTACCCACATTTGCTTGGTAGGAGAGTGTATTTAAAAAAAACACTCTCAGTACATCCGACCGAGATTTGTGGCTCAGATCTTTCCGTCACCGGCAATCTAGTTTACTGCGAGAATAGATCATGTTACGTTATTAATTAAATAAAAACGCACTTATGCTATAGCCTGTGTGTGGATTTTATGCTTTCATATTAGAAAATTAAATTTATAACTACTTTTCAAATATATATTAAACTTTCAGATCTCGCCGTTTTCTTTGATGGAACCCTTGAGTTTGATCTATAAAATAATTTTTTTTATTAAATATTTGTAAAATCATTATTTTTAAATTAAATATCACTGCTGAACCATCGATCGATGATATATAATATTTATTTGATAAAATAAATCTCACAGTGTAATATTTACTGCCATTGAGAATTGTCGGAGAGATAAACCCCGGCTGAACGCGTGTGAATGTTTCCAGCCATCAGCACGCTGTAGTGCGCACCGCGGCTGCCCGTCTACTGGTCAGTCTGGTCAGCAAGCTGGGGACAGAGAAGACCATGACTCTGCCCAGGGAGTCCCGAGACAAGATCCTGGTGTCTGGAGCCAACCTTCTCATGGAAGGAAGTCTGGACACGAGGTAAAAACCTGATTTGCATGGAAAAACCACTCTCAACAACCAATATTGATTGAAAGCCGCTCAAATTGGACATTGTATTATTATTATTATGTGTTCTATCTTACGACATGTCCATTCATTTTGTAAATGAACCTACACCGCCAATGCACCCTGTCATCTGGCTCCTCCTTCAGGTCCCATAATTTTCTTATTTCCTTCCAGTCATCCAATATTTGAATCATTCTCCTTCCTAAGCTCCTTTTCCCCCTCAACCTTTCCTTCTATGACGTCGTGCAGAAGACAGTTCCTCCTAAGGATGTGTCCAATCCAGTTTGCTTTGCACTGAAGAACCACATACAAAGGCACTGTATACATATGTTTTTGAGCAGTTCTATAGTAGTGACAAGAATGATTAGGATGAGAAATGAAAAGGTCATAGCGATAGTTAATGAGGATCTGGTGCAGGAGAGGATAGAGGAGCTACGACTAAGGTGGTACGGTCATGGGAGGAGAATGTAGGAGGATATGATATCAAAGAAGATGTGGGATATTGAAATGGAGGGACAAGGAGCCAAGATAAGCAAATAAATGTGGAGGAGAAAGAGGAGAATACTGGGTTGTTGTGAAGGAGGAGAGGTGGTGGGGAGAAAGAAGACGTTGGAGAGGCTTATGTCACAAACATACCCGGTGATTGGTTGGAAGCTGTTTATGATTATGATGATGATAAATATGTTTTATTTTATTTATTTATTAAAAAGCTATCCGAATCCTTCCTTGTGTAATTTCCCTGTGTAATTTCTAAAAGTTGTCGCTGTGTGTACCTGTAGGGTAGGCGACTCATCAATCTTCAGAACATAACGAGTGGAATGTGGTGTAAATCGTAGCTATTAACATGTGAAGATAACGTCTGTTTGGATATCTATCTTCGCACAAACGTTCTGCTATCAATCGCACAGGACACACAATGTATGTCTGCCATTTCGGGGGATTTGTAATGTACCTTCATGTTGACTGCCGACAGTGCAATGCCGGTGTGCTACGCGGACACCATCGTGTGTTCAAGAGAAGTGGTGGTGGGAATGCCTGTGTTGGTTTGCGTAGCATGCCGTGTTGTCTACCACCTCAGGAGCATACAGCACCAACTTTGATGTACCGTAGTTCCACTATTTTTGACGTTGCCAACCCCAAGTTAATAGCGTAGAAATACTTGACTTGTCGCCCCCCCCCTCTACCCCTACAACCAGTATACCCCCCCCCCTTGTAGATGTATATTACTAGCATTGTTGGCCAAAAATAAAAGAGAGATACTGTAAATGATGGACCGGCTGGTGGTGACAGGTAGAAGATACGGTATGGAGTTCAACATCGAGAAGGCAAACAAAAGTGATGGTGACTTAAAAAAAAAAATGAAGAGCCGCTGAAAATCAAAATTGGAAACCAGGGGTTGGAAAACATAGAGCAGTTTAAATACCTGGGAAGTCTGTTGACAAAGGATGGCTATTGCACCAAAGAAATTAGGTCGAGTATCACCATGGCCAAGGATGCTCTCAACAAGAAGAGGTTACTGCTGACCAGCAAGTTGCGAGTTTGTAACTGAGGAAGAATCTGACGAAATATTAAATTTAGAGCATTGGCGCAAAAACTTGGACTCTTAGGAAGATGGAAAATAAACACTTGGAGAGCTTTGAAATGTGGTGCTGGAGAAGACTTGAGAAGATCAGGTGGACAAACAGGGTAACCAATGAACAAGTCCTAAAAAGAGTGAGTGGAAAGAGAACCATTTTGGATGTGAATCTTTAGTACATAGCAAACTGGATCGGACACATCCTTTGGAGGAACTATCTTCTGCTTGACGTCATAGAAGAAAAAGTTGAGGGAAAAATGAGTTTAGGAAGAAGGAGGATTCAAATACTAGATAACTTGAAGAATAGGACATCCTGGGAGCTGAAGGAAGTGGCAGAGGACAGGGTGCATTGGTGGTCTAAGTTTATCGACAAAAGGAATGGACCTGTCGTAAGACTGAACATATAATAATAACAATAATTATTATTACAAAGCGAAGCCGAAGATAATGTTTTTGTTGTTGTTACATAACAATACCTTTTTAATTTGTAAGTTGTATTTAGGTAGAGAAAAGGTTTCATAAAAATTAATCTATATTATTTTAATGCTAAAACATACACATTTGCCTATTCTTACGTTTTACTGTCCATTCTAAATGGCCTAGGCTCGAAATAGAGGAATTACCGACAGAGGGAGTGGCTGCCATCTGTTGGCGGAGATAGTGCTAACTTATGTAGAAGGAGGGTGTCCTGTGGTTGGCACAACGGACCCTCTGGCTTCTACCGCTGCTTTTTCATTAAAGTAGCTACTCCTTACGAGACTGAGTTTGACCCTGTTCGAGACACGCTGCTTCACAGAAAAAACTGGAAGCACTGGGGATCGAACCCGGTACCTCTGAATCTATAGCTATAATTCATTCATGACCTAAGTTTACCTGGATGACAGCTCGAAATGTTACTAGAAGTAATCCCTAATATATCACTACGCCAGCAGTTGACATCTATCACTTTGGATGACTGTAATGAAAACAGATGGTAATATATTAATGTGATAGTAAACCACAATGATTTAGGCCAATGTTATTTATATATTTATTTGAGGACAGACACAAAGTTTATTTATCGTTCTATTCAATTTAAAAAGAAAATTCACACAACTTTCACAAAAACTTCAAACGGACATAGCTTCAAAATGGCGACTGACGAATCTAAACCAAATGATTGAACATGACGGTAAACAAGTTTTTTTACAATGATGCAGACACGCAGTTGATGAAAATATTTTATTCATTTAAATATTTCAAAATACGATAAAATAATCATAAAATCATTTATTGTATGTAAAAAAAATGACAACAATTTTCTCTTTTCCAAGTAAATACGATGCCTGTATTAAAAGGTATTGATGTGTGCACTATATTACACAAAATCAGTAACGTTCCAAAACGAAAAATAAGTACTTTTAATTATGTTTAAAACCTTGTTTCGAGTTGGATAAAAAGAAATTATTTAAAAAAGTGAAATAGTATGAGAAAACTTAAGCTTACGTTATTTTAAATGTAATATATAACAGGTAATTAAAGATCTTTACATTTATGACAAAACAGTGATCTTTTACAAGTGTTGGCAACCCAAAACCTAAACATATGATTTTCGAACTGTCATCCAGGTAAAAACCTATCGTGAACGGACTTTAGAAACTGACCAAATATCACGATTCTTAAGCTGTAGATACCATTTTATCACTATTCTCTGCTAAAATACTCTCTCGTAACTTTTTTTACCTATGCCTATATAATATAGCGTCAGTGATTCGGACGTCAAAAATCCTGATCGTCGATAATTCGGTTTACCAGGAATAAATATTATTTATAAAAATAACCACAGTAGGATCAATATCAAAGCCATGCTCACCAAAAGAAACACTTCAACCCTTGATATTTTTTTTAATTGAGACATTTATTTGTTGTATTTTTACCTTATAATATTCCTTCAGAATTTGTGTAGTTTAGAAACAAAAAAAAACCATTGTTTAAGTTCGTTGTTTAGTATAATGTGAAAATTTTTCTGCCTTAATACTTGCATTTTTGTAAGTATTCCCTGCTCATGGTTAATTTTTAAATTTTGGTATAGGTACTGGTATTTTCGAGAATTCAGACTGGGTCGATCCCCAATTAGTCAGAATTATCTACGCTTTGCTATTTGGTGAAGTATATCCTCAAAACTGTTCATAGTAAATATAAATTTCTTCTTTCTTCAAAGTATTCGAAGGTCATTGTTGTTGTATTGTTGGTGTTTGTTTTTAGATGCTACGCCAAGCAGCTGTTCCGCCAGTTGTCCTCGTACCCCAACTTCAGCCGGATCATCACAGAGGTCGTCCCTGCTCCCGTCTTGAGGAACATAAGCAAGACGCTGCAGAACCTCAAATAGTGGACTGTCAAGGAGAAAAGGGGAAGGAGTGTAAACAAAGACCCCTCGCCCTCTATTATTATTATTATCTAATACGTGACCTTGACTTTTATACAATCTCACGATGTATAGACAAATAAAAATCACCTTGCTTTGATTAGCTCGAGGGGGTAAAAAAAAGCTAAATCATTCGTTTCGGTGTATTTATTATATGCAATTAATTATCTACCCTTGAAAGAATCCGCTACTCTTTCTTTAAAAAAAATCCGTGTGAAATATCAGCTCTGTAGTGGAGTTGAAGAGGGATTATTTGAAGCTGACAAAAGATAAAATAATAAAAAAATGTAAGTGGTGTCTTTTCAAATGTATAGATTCGTTGAACCAAGTTTCGCTGCCACAACGGCACAAGCCGGTGAATCAAATGGCGTCGTTGAGTTGTTAGTTAATTTATAATGGTGCTTATTTTTTTATTTATCTGTCATGAGGCATTACTTGATATATACCCCATGCAGGGGGCAGACATTTAATTATTTTATTATTTTAACCCCTGTGCACAAACATTTACACATGGAACCTGGAAGTTTAAATGTTTTATCAATTTTATTTAAGTGATTGAAAACTGGGCTGAGAAAAATAAAAGGATACTTTTTTTTGGAAGCAAAGAAAAGTTACTCCGGGTACTTCTGCTAGTTATTAATAAAAGGTAGTCTATTCATGGTTTACAATAGTGAAACGAGGTTTTTCATAGCTATATTCAGGCCTATAGGCCTATACTACACTTCTCAATAGTTTACTGAGCAGTATAGAGTTTCTAATTATTATTTTTGAGTGGATAGTTATGACGAAGAAATAATTCGGTGGAATGAAAACCATAAGATGATATATATGAAATATGATGTGTGTCACACGTCAATCAGACTATACAATCACCATTGTACATAATATAAGAATATTAAAATAGTTAATCTTTTGTTTTGTTTCATAGCTAGTTATATCAATTAATCATAACTAGTTTTATATTTTAATGATATGTGATAAAAAAAAAATAGGTTTGAATTTATATTTGTATACATATTTTAACACAATGTAATTAATTAATTTTGAAACATCCATTGGGGGGTAAATCCATATCTTATGGCAATAACCCTTTTAAATATTACATACATTTCGAATAACAATAAAATAAACATGGATTCGATTGATTTAATATTTCATTCAGTCGTCTAAAACAAATTCACCAAAATGGTCCATCTATGGTGAAAAAAATAATAAAAACTCATCTGTATTAGCTATGTATTTAAAATGTTGGATGTTAAGATTTACACAAAAAATGTATCCAAAGAAATATTAATAAACAATTATGTATGTTGATTTGTCCTTGAAATATGCGATCTTGTTACAACTAAATAATATTTAATTGACCTAAAATTAATCTAGTCTTCTAAAAGTTGCAGAAATATAAGTGTAAACCTCTTTAATGATAAATTTTAATAAAAAATATATTAAGGGTACAAGGGAAAAATGGATAGTGTAATATTACATACATTTTCCAGGAAAACAACTTTAATATATCAGACCCGATAAGGACTCCATCAAATACTTTTTTAAATTAATTTTGATCTGACAGATACCTCTTTTAACAATAATCTAAACTGGATTAGAAAGTTATCATGATTGTCTTACAGATTCCAGCAATGACTTAATTTGAGTTAAAATATTACTTTACTCCTTTTTTCCCTGTACCCTTCATATGCTTAGTAGCTCTAAACAGGGGGGGTGATGGGTGGGGGTGAAATAAAGCCTTTATGAGTAAAATGTACTTGGTGACATAACTTAATGCAAGTATTAACTTTTAAATTGCTTTTTGTAATAGTAGATTGACGTAATTAATATAATAATGAAATCACTTCTGTTAAGAATAGCTTACATGTTTTTATCGAAATGTGAAATTGTTTTTGAAGTAAATATGTTTGAAAAAATAGATATTAGTATTAATTTGGATATTTTGAATGCTGGCCATGGTCAAAACAGTTTGGATTCGTACTCTTAAAAAATAAATCAAGAGTTTTTTTTTACTATCATCCTTGAAATTGTTGTTCCGCTCTTTGTTGTTCTTCTGGCTTCGGGGAGCGGGGAGGTGCGTCGTCTAGACCTAGGTCTAGAAGTCGCTGCTGCAGCTTCTTATTGGAGAGGCATTTAATATGCGTCCTTCTGGGGTCTGAACGGGTCAGAGAGTGGTAGTCGGCAAGATGATACGGAGGAGGAAGAGAGAGGGGTCGTAATTGGTAGGCGGGTTGCGTGGGAAGGGGTTTCTGGGGAACAGGGGAGGATGACGTGGATGGATATATAAACGGTGTCGGGGTGAGGAGGGCCTTGAATATACGGTAATGTTCTCCCCTGGCCTTTCGGCCTCTACCTCCCTTGCTGCGACGATACAGGAATGGTGTTGGAGTGGGGGTCATGGGGAGTGGCAGCCCGAATGGTTCTGAGCGCTAAGAAAAAATTAACTAGATAAAAAAAGAAGGGATGAAGGAATAATGGCAGCCCGGATGGTTCTGAGCGCTGAGGAAAAATTAACTAGATAAAAAAAAGGATAGGTGAAGGAATAATGGCAGCCCGGATGGTTCTGAGCGCTGAGGAGTGTTTGGAAGGAGTGTTTGGGTGAAAGAAATGAAACTAAATCAATAGGTAGGAGACAGGTGATCTTTATTATTTATTTTTACTTTATGTCCGCACAAGTGCGATTTCTATCATTGAGAGGAGGGTGGCCAACCCTCCTCCTTGGTCTTATTTTCTAACTTATCCTATCATGTCTATGTTAACCTTCTTATGCTTAATCTAAGACTACGATTATTGCATCATTATTAAATGTTTTTACATTTGAATAAGTTTTTTTTCCTTTTATTGCTTATTGTCTTTAGCTTGATCGAGCCCTTCGCCCTGGCGCGATCTCTTAGAGTGTTTGTAACTTAGTGGACGGGCCTTGAGGAGGACGGTGGCCCGCCCAGCGGACCGCGCGAGGGAGGGGCTCGAGGAAAAAAGGGGTTAAGGGCGACGTGGTCTCGGAATGGTCACTAGAGTCGCACAACAAAATATATTCCATCATGATTTTTTTTAACTTGTCTCTAAGGTTTGGAATATTAGCATTTTATTGCACTAATGATCTAGGGAAACGTATAAGGTATTATTGTTAATAAATGCACCCACGTTTGAATGGAGAGTGAGATATTATTAATAAATTACCATTCTCAATACACTCAAGGGGGATTGGAAACTCACTCTCTCTCTCACTGGCAATCCCTTTTACTGTGTGAGGGATGTCTGTGTTACCACAAAAAAGGGTTGTGGACTTTTTGTTGAATATTGGTTAAGGTTAGGCACTTTGGGACTAACTCTCCTGTCCTGATGGCTTGTATTACCCGCACCAGTGGGAATACAGACTAAGCGTCAAGCTCATATAGTCTGTTTTTGAAAAAAAATTTAATAGTTAATAAGGAACTATACAGATTATTAGTAATAGAATTCAATTTTTGGTAAAGTTGACAAATTGTGTTAATTTAGCATGACTAAAACATGTAATATAATAATAATTTAGGCATTATACTTTGAATCTTGAATTTTATTTTTTTGTAATAATGATTAAAAGTTATAATATATATCCTATGATGACATATATGATACAATCATTGAAATTTTAACATCTAAAAAGTTTGAAACATATTAATAATTGTGGACTTTTGAGTCAAATTGCATTAAAACAATGTTATGATAAGATGATATAAAAATGCATATATTACTTGTCTTGTATTATATTGCGAAAAAATAATTATTTGTAAAATAAAAATATAAATAAATGAAAAAAATACATACAAATTGAATTTTGTAATTCCCTGTTCCTTGGATGTTGCTGTTTCCTCGCTCAAACAACTTGGAACACTCAATCTTACAACTTTTAACTTTGACCTGATGATGATCTAAACATGTAAACACTAAAAAAAAAGTTGAAGAAATCGTAGCAACATCCAAGGAACAGGGAATTACAGAATTCAATTTTTACGTATTTTTTTTATTTCTTTATATTTTTATTTTACTAATAATTCTGTTTTCCCAATATAATACAAGTAATTTATGCATGTTTACATTATCTCATCATAACTGTTTTAATCCAATTTGACTCAAAAGTCCACAATGTTTAAGGTTTCAAACTTTTTAGAAGTATGTTAAAATTTTAATGATTGTATCATATATGTCATCATAAGCTATTATAGCTTGTAATCACTACTAAAAAAATCTTTCACGATTCAAAGTATAATGCCTAAATTATTATTATATTACATGTTTTTATCATGCTAAATTAACACAATTCGTCAACTTTACCAAAAATTGAATTCTATTACTAATAATCATTTAGTCTGGTTTGCTGGTGACTGTGGGACTCAGAGTTTATATCTTGGCCAGGTGTATAGAGGTTTTATTCCTTTAAATGATTTCCCACTATTTATAAATAAATATCGTGTAGGTTTCCTTTAATTTCTACTTTCTTCCTCCTTCCCGCGTAGACGTAATTAAATGCGCACAGCCCGGATGGATATTGGACCCTAACGCGTGTGGTGAAAATAAACTTATTCTAACAGTTTATTATTTTGGTGTGACTTTTTTGAACAAGATGAACATCTGAAAGTGATATCATTATCATCATAATCATCAGCTTTTTCCAGAATGTGGCCGGGTCACTTAAGTAAAATGCCTCCATATTCCTCTATTAGTCCACCATTCTTCCTCTTTTAACTGCTTACATTCTTCTCCTCACACTTGCACACTTTCTGCTATCTGTTTCTCTCATCTCTTTTCTTGGTCTTCTTTGCGTTTTTTTTTTTAACTTTTAATTTCCTCAAGTATTCTTTCCTTTTCCATCCTCATTATATGTTCATACCATCTCACCCTTGCTTCCTCAACTATCTCATGTACTCCAACATCCTCATTACATGTCCATACCATCTCACCCTTGCTTCCTCTACTATCTCATATACTCCAATATCCTCATTATATGACCATACCATCTCACCCTTGCTTCCTCTACTATCTCATGTGCTCCAACATCCTCATTACATGCCCATAGCATCTCACCCTTGCGTCCTCTACTATCTCATGTACTCCAACATCCTCATTACATGTTCATACCATCTCACCCTTGCTTCCTCTACTATCTCACGCACTCCCTGTACCCCCACTCTTTCCCGAATAACTTTATTCCTAATCTTGTTTAATCTCGTGACCGCTAACATGCTCTTCACAAACTTAATTCCCACGGTCTCCACTTTTCAAGTCTCTCTCTTACATTCAATGGCAATGTTTCTGCTACATGTCTGACTATGGGTACAAAGTAAACCCTGTACAACACTTCCTTACACTTCAAGATCACTTCTCCATAGCAGTTCTCTTACATAACTATTGAACAACTCTCCGCGCTGTACTCTTATTACTAGAGCCTATCTACTCCTACCCATTGCCGATTATATCACGATCTCAATATAGTTTGTATGTGTCTATCTCACCTACTCATTAGTCAATATACATCGCAATATTATATTTCTAGAAGATGTCAAACAACTTGAAGCCATAAAATTGGAAATAAATATTATTGCAATGACTCTGAAACTTGAAGTTTTTTTTTTATGGTTATGAAACTATAACCATTACTAAACTTAGGAGTTTATTTAAGCATCACATCATGCTATCCATTCGAGTTGTACGAATAGGTATTAATTGCGATAATCTGCTAGTAATAAGGCCAAGTTGCTGGCTGTCACTGATAAACGTAACAAGAATGATGGATGTCATTTTTAAAAAAAAGGCTCCATTGTCTTGTGTATTGCACCACGCAGATCTAATTGTGCTCCGTCAGTTTGCCAGTAATGCAGCTAGTGTACAGTCTATTGTTTCAGATCATTTTGGTGTTTGTATAATTGCTTCCTTTTTGTTTGTTCCTGTATACAAATATCATAAATCCAGAAAGTGGTAATGATCCCGTATCAAGCAAAATGTAAACAGCTGCAAGTAAGAAAAGGAAGAAAAATGGTAGGATAAGTGAAGCTATTAATAACATGAGGTTATGTGAGTGTGTGTGGTTTAATTGTTTTAAAAAAAATGTTTCTGATATACAAAGAAAACATAAAATTAGTTAATCCAATCAAATGACAAGCTATGATGATCAAAACTCATATCTTTTTGGTTTTAATATCAGTTAATGCAGTTCAAAAACATAGTGCCAGGAAAAAAAGAAAACCATACAAAATTTCATGAAAATGTTTACATCTACAAAGTTAGAATTTGTGGTGATAATTCTTTGAGTGAAATTTCAGTGTGTGTGTGTGTGTGTGTGTGAAGTTTTTTTATACCTATCCATGGCATAACTTCAAGGAGTGTACATACATTACAGACATCGTGTAAGAAGACTGGACCAGCACCTAAAGATAAACGGTGGAAATACAGCCACTCACATTGTAAAATACCTCCTATTGACGAGAAAATTGTAACCAATCACATATCTTCTTTTAATGGTAGGCCTATTCACTATTGTAAGCACAAAAGGGATCAACTAAACCTTCTCGCTGTGTTAAGTGTGAAGAAAATCTATGAGATGTACAAGGAACCAAACTTGCCAACAATGTAATATGAATTTAACAAAACTATTTTTAATACACAGTTTAACATAATTTTTGGATACCCAAGATGTGATACTTATGCTAGCTGTGACAAGAACTAAGCATAGAAGAAGCTTGCAAACTAGAAATTGTCGGATAGCTAATTATCAGATAGATATTACAATTTTATGATTCTGCACATCATGTAACAGAGCTCCTGTCAATTTCGTATACGAGGTTCATAGACTTGAAATATCTCATGCATAGTTGTGGGCAAGAGGCAAGGGAATTATATAGTATGCTTTTGCATAGAGAGAAAGGACAGCAAAAAAGAAAATTAAAGAATCACACTAACAAGAGATGAGTGAATTTTATTAATAAATTTCTTTATAATAACTTTCTTAGTAACCTTCACTTGTAGCATGTAAACTTACTGTTCTTTGGTTCTATAAGTGCTAAATTTCTACCCCGTAACATTAATCATTTTTGGATTATTTTTTTTTTCATACATTTAGTTTTTTTGCACTTTTTATTGTATAGTTCGCAAATGTTTTTGTATTTAAAAACTGTATTTTATGATTTGAGTTAGAGTTTTTTTCTACCGTTATGAAACTAGATATGAAATAAATTCTTTTTAAATAAAATAGTCGTCCAGTATAAAGGATTTCAACTTTAAAAATTGTTTCCTGTTTGACATCCATCGTTTTTGCAATGGACTCTTCATATACTTGGAGGAAGAGGGGAAAATCATTAAGAAAAAACCAGACCCCCAACCAGTATTCGAACCCTGATCTTCCCCTCTTCGACAGTTCAGTCTATTGCGAGAGTGACGCCTTATACCATTAAGCCACCGTAGTGGGTCTTATAATATTGAAATGATTATTTTGTTAGGATTCTGTAAATAAAAAAAGGAAGTGTCAAAACATAAACTATTTATCTCTCTTTAATCGGTCACTTTAGTCTTACATGCATTTGTAAATTGTATAATATTTATGTTTTTTAACATTTGATAGCTTATGTTGTACTTGAATCTTTTCTGAATGCGCATATTTGGGATTCATACACGTAGTATTAACAAATTGTCACCCGAGAATGCAAGTGTTTTATGTCCAAAAGTGTTAGATTTGAGATATTTGGTATTTACGTATATTTAGAATGCATATGGTTCAACTGCGTTGAAATTGAGACTACTATATAATTACTTAAAAATATACAAGTTAGAGTAGTCATTTATTATTTTATTATTATTATTATTATTATTATTATTTAGCACCACGTCTTACTACCCGTTCGGGTTATACGCTTTAGGTAATAATTACGCTAATGGATTAAGAATTTGGAAGGTTGAATAAGAGGAAGTGAACCCGCATTTGCGTAGAAGGAGAGTGGAAAACCATTTAAGAACAACCACCCCCAGTTCACCCGACCGAGATTCGAACCTCGATCTCCCCGTCATCATAAGTCAAGCAGCTCAACACGACTAGCGCGTTAGCCAACTACACCACCGAGGCGGGTGTCATCTAGTAACATTGGTCTTATACACATGGTCAAACTTCAATGCTCTTTTACATAAAAGTGGAAAATTGGACATAGGACATTTGAATTCTCGGGTGACGAAATGTAACAACCATATTTTGAGTCAAAATGTTGCTTTCTAATGGCCAAAGGCGTAGAAAGGGAACCATTCTGTGAGGGGGGNGGGGGGGGGGGGGGGGTAGAGCACCCACTAGAAAGTGAATGTATATAATATCACCGCGTCTAACTACCTGTTCAGGCTGTAAGCATATGTTATCATTACCCTAGTGGAGTAGGGATGAGGAAGGAAGCATTTTAGTGGTAATATATCTGAATTTGCATGAAAGGGGTGTGGAAAACTATTTAGAATAAACCACCCTCACCAGACCCTACCGTGATTCGAACCCCGATCTCCCCATCTTTAGCAGTACAGTCTAACACGAGAGTGACGCCTCAGACCATTTGACCACTGATGTTGGTAAAGTGCATGTAATATGTCTATATTTTTTTTTTATAAAATATTAATATGGGAGATAGAGGAAGTTGTTTATGTATGTGGAAGGATGGGTGGGTTGTATGCAAATAATCTTAAATTTAACAAATAACACGTGACCATATATTATTAAAAATAAAGGTTTAATAGTTTTAAATCTTGAAAATGACATCCTAGGATAACTTTCAACCAAAGTTGTGTGTATTTGAATGTTTAATATATTTGTTTGTAAGAGACTTATATTTATGTTTTAATACGTAAATATCGAACCCTCACTTTGAGGAATCCATCAATTTCCAAAGGGGGTCAAGACCCCACAATCCTCACCTTTATACGCACATTGTATAAAAAATCTTATTTCACAACATTTCAAACTTTTAAATGATCACTCAACGTTTAACTTGTTTCAAAAGGTAGTATTTATTTAGATTAATTAGTTTATTATATGTCACAGAAAACTGATTCAGTTTTAATGCCTCGGACCGCCTGGATTTATTTTGTTTTGAATGAACTTTGGTTTAGAAATATACATTTTTACTTGGAATATGACTGGTATTTGAAAACTAACCCTTAGCATGCTTAACCACTGCAGAACCTAAAACAAAAAAATTGAAGTGAATGGATTTAATCACATGTCATGGAATATTTTCAAAAATATATTTTCCGTATGTGTGAATTTCCTTGATAGAGTCGGAAATTTCTTGTTGGATTGATGCCCGTGAGTTCTAAGACAAGACTTGTGTCCTCAAATATCTTTGAAAGAACAGCATCACCTTTCCTGAAAAGAGAGAAACAAATATGAATGAAGTCTTTGGAAACATTTCCTTAGTTTAATTTTTAATCTAGCAAATATTTTAAATGTTATATAGTCAATATTTACCAATAGAGGATTAATATCTCCTAAATCCATTTTCCTCCTTCATTAAGTAATTGTTTCCACCCCAATATCCAATTAATAAACGCTTGTTAATCTCCAAACTCCCCAATATTATAAATATTTATTGACCCCAAATTCCCCAATATAATAAAAACATGTCACCCTCAAATTCCATGATCTAATGAAGACTTGTTACCCTCAAACTTCGAGATCTAATAAAGAGCTGTTACCCTCAAATTCCGTAAACTAATAAAGATTTGCTATCCTCAAACTCCGCGATATAATAAATACTTATTACCTTCAAACTCCGGGATCTAATAAAGACTTATTACCCTCAAACTCCACGATCTAATAAATACTTATTACCTTCAAACTCCACGATCTAATAAATACTTATTACCTTTAAACTCCGGGATCTAATAAATACTTCTTACCCTCAAACTCCGCGATCTAATAAAGACTTGTTACCTTCAAACTCCAAGATCTAATAAATACTTATTACCTTCAAACTCCGGGATATAATAAAGACTTCTTACCCTCAAACTCCGCGATCTAATAAAGACTTGTTACCCTCAAACTCCATGATCTAATAAAGACTTGTTACCTTAAAACTCTGAGATCTAATAAAGACCTGCTACCCTCAAATTCCGTAAACTAATAAAGACTTGTTACCCTCAAACTCCGCGATTTAATAAATATTTGTTACCCTCAAACTCCGCGATCTAATAGAGACTTGTTACCCTCAAACTAATTGATCTAATAAATACTTGCTGGCTAGGAGTTCGGGGTTCTAATTTCGACTAGTTGTAATGAGGGTGGTTTCAATAAAATTGGATTTCTCTTTTCACGCAAATGTGGTTATACTTTCTCTAAATTCAACCTTCCTTATCCCTAACCCATTCCATCCCTAGTACATAATTGTACAATCCGAATAGGTAGCAAGACGTGGTGCTAAAATATAAAAAAAACTAGATATATGGAGGGTGGTTCTAGCAAAATTGCTTACCGGTATTTCTCCCCGTTAATCTTGTTATCTTTCCTTTGAATTCTAACTTCCTAAACCTATTACATACTTACGGGGTAGGCAAGAAACCGAGCATATAGCTCATAAAACAACAACTCCGTACTTAATACATTATTATTATTATTATTATTATTATTATTAGCACCGCGTCTTACTACCCGTTCGGGTTATACGCACTTACGCTAATGTGTAATGTTAGGGTGATTGTGAGATGAAATGAAGGACCTACAGTTTAACGTGGAATCCGAACCACGGTGGAGACCTGGCATTCCTCACATTCACAAGATGTCTTGTCAGAGGTGAAGGAAGGGTTTGGTAATCAGATAAATTTGTGCCGGGACCGAGGATTGAACCCCGGCCACCAGCATAGAATTCTGACACCTTACTCCTAGACCATACTTAATCCATCCTTACTAACTTTCTCCACACTTCCCTATCCTTGCATACTCCCTTCGTTTCAACAACATCCATACACCGAGTCATACATGCTCTGTTTATTAATAACATTCTTAATGTTTCTCTTTTTCACACATTTGTCTACAAAATTTAACCACGTCTTACATATCTCACCCCTTCTTTTGATCCATACACTCTACCATCATATACTTGCTTCGTCATTCAATCCACACTCATCCTCTCAACATGCCCAAACCAACGTGAGATGCTTCTTTTACAATGAGATATTTGTAATTTAATGTGGAGAGCCCGGAAGGGTATTAAATAGCGTTGCAAAAAAAATAATTAGAGAAAGATCTATCTATAAGAATAAAATGAAGAGTTTGTTTGTCATAAACATTACGCGATATCTACCCTACGTAGAGGGATTAAACTTAAATTTTAGTAGCCCCGGTGCATAAACATGTACACCTCGATGCCATTATTTTAAAATTTCGATTTGATTTTTTTAATTAATTAAAAACTTGTTCAGAAGAAATAAAATAAAGAGATTTTTTTCTGTCTGTTTTAAACAAATAAAAGCGCAGACACAGTTACCACGGGCACTTCTGCTAATATTATAATATTTTATTTTTCTCGAATTTAATTTGAAAATCCAAACCAACTATCTTTGATTAATTTTTAGTGATTAAATAAACTATGACGAATTTAAAACAGTTAAAAGTTGCCAAAGGTTTCAATAGTTATCAAATTTGAGTTACGACCGATCTGAATATAAACAACACAAACTCATTCACATTTTCCAAATCTACAACAGTTTTAATTTTATTCAAATCCCCCCCCCCTCTCCCCTTTCCCGTCTAAAACTGGGGCAATTACTTTGTTTCGTAACAATGTTAATATAGTGGTCAAGAGGAAGTTGGGACGTTATTTTCATACGGGGTGTAGTAAACAAGAGAGGAAATGAAGGGTTGAAATAATATCAGGGTTTGCGGGGGAAGGGGGGGTATTTCGGCTAGAAACTCTAACCCTTTGGAGAGTAACAAGCGTTCAAATCATATCTAATGGAAAACTTTCTGCTCGAACTAAAGCCCATTCACCACCGGATGGTAGCTAATAATTGGACGCATGATCTAACGCGCTACCCTCGCAGTTAACTAGACTGTCGATGACGACAGGGAGAATGAGGTTCGAATCTAGGTCGTGTGTACTGAAGGTTTTTTTCCCTAAACGTTTTTCCACTCTCCCTCCAGTCAAATGTGGGTACACTTCCTATATAGATAAAACCTTCCTTATCTCTAAAACCATAAGCGTAATTAGTACATAAACGTATGACCTTAACGGATAAGATGCGGAGCTAAATAAAACAACAAAAACTGACAGTTAAAGAAGATTTTTTACTATAAACATTGGATGAACGTTAACAATTTTATTATTACTATTAGTGTGCTGGCGTCCGGGGTTCAATCCTCGGTCCCGGCACAGATTTATCTGATTACCAACCCCTTCCTTCACCTCTGACAAGACATATTGTGAATTTGGGGAATGCCAGGCCTCCACCGTTGGTTCGGATTCCACGTTAAACTGTAGGTCCTTCATTTCATCTCACAATCACCCTACCATTACACATTAGCGTAAGTGCGTATAGCTTTAACGGGTAGTAAGACGCGGTGCTAATAATAATAATAATAATAATAATATTGGCACTGCGTCTTAATACCCGTTCGATCTATACGATAGTAGATCTAGTAGCAGTCAGCTACCACCAATTCTACGCTGGATAGACCCTGTGCATTAATTACTCTTATAGTATAGGGATGAGGAAGATTAGGTTTTATAAATGTGTCCTTACTTGCGTGAAATGAGCGAGGGAAACAATTTTGAATAAAACACCCCCCCTCACTACACCCGACCAGAATTAGAGCCCTCATCTCCCCATCACCGGCATGAAAATGATGCGTTGGACCAGCCATGAGGAACTTTTCACAGGTCTGTGCGACTCGCTTCGTTGGCCACGTGGTCTAACGCGCTACTCTCGCAGTAGACTAGACTGTCGATTATATGGAGATCGAGGTTCGAATCTCGGTCAGGTATACTGAGGATGGTTTTTACGAAATGATTTTCCACACAAATGCGAGTACACCTACTATAAATATAAACTTTTTAATCACTAGAACCATTAACATAATTAGTAAATAAACGTATAACCCGAACGGGTAGTAAGACATGGCTGCTGAAACAAACAAAAAAAGGTACTGTCTGCGGCCCTTTTAAAGTTTTTTCCAACATGCACTGCGGCCCTATTATTACTTTTATAAACGCTAAAGAAATATACAATTTTGGATTTAAAAATTGAGACTTAATTTGAGAAATTCTACAAGTAAGGTTGGTGTATCAAATTTTCTCTCTCTACGATTGAATTAAAAAAAAGTTCTATTTGCGCACCAAATAATATGCGACACCCAACTGTTAACAAGACTTAAGCTCTGAAGAAGCTGGTAAGAATTGCTTGTTAAATGGTAGTATTTTTGAAGTTTTCATAACAACTTCTTTTTTTTTCGGAAAAATAGATTAAATAATTCTCCAGTACCATAAACATAAGGGTCAATTTTCTTCACACGGTGATATCAACAGTTGTTGAATATCTGTCAAGGGTGTCTTGTAATTTAATGACAACTTTTTATCTTCATTTAAAAAGTTTGTCATTTAATGCCGCTATGCTCATGACAGATATTCAACAACTGTTGATATCACCATGTGAAGAAAAATTAAATTATATTCTACTGGAGCAATATTTTATTTTATTTGTTATGAAAACTGCCAAAAAAAAACTGATCATTTCTTGCGTCCTCTTCCACTTTGAGTTAGACCAGTAGTTATTATTATTATTATTATTATTATTATTACTAGCACCGCGTCTTACTACCCGTTCGGGTTATACGCACTTACGCTAATGTGTAATGGTAGGGTGAAATGGAGGACCTACAGTTTAACGTGGAATCCGAACCACGGTGGAGGCCTGGCATTCCCCACATTCACAAGATGTCTTGTCAGAGGTGAAGGAAGGGTTTGGTAATCAGATAAATCTTTGCGGGACCGAGGATTGAACCCCGGACGCCAGCACAGAAGTCTGACACCTTACCCCTAGACCGCCAGGTCACCTAGACCAGTAGTTCCTTGTCTTGCTACCCGTCTGGACTATTCTTGAATTCACACCAATAGGGAATGGGTGGAGGGGAATATAAAGAAAATATTCCCGCATTTTCGCGAAAGGAGAATGGGAAAACCAAACTAATAAATCCCATGTGGTACACCATGACCGTTCCACAACAGGCTCACGCATCCGTGGACACACCATCTCAAACTTTAACCTCATTCAGAGTGGCTTGCCGATAGTGGAAAGTTCGGATTTCGAATCCCGATAGAGTGGACTAGGATGTTATTATTTTCAAAATGGTTTCCCACATTTTATCAACGCAAATCCAAGCATACATCGTTTAAATTTTGCCTTCATATAAACCCATTAGTGTAATTAAATGCGGATATCTCAGTAGGTAAACAAAACTGCGTAATATAAATAAGCGATATCATTTCATAATAACAATAATTTTAAAATAACTGTGTGATTAAATCCCTTACTACCCCGAAGGCTCTCCCAGTAATTCGACGATGATTTATGTCGTAAAACAGTAATTACAAAGTAGGTAAAGCTTAATAATACAAGGTCTGCCCCAGTAGGTGGCACCACAGGTACAGTAGGTCAGTTCACCCCACCCCTCAACCGCCCGCAGAAAAAAAGGGTGACCAATCTACAAACCCGCCTCCCTCCCCATCCTCACCCAGTTTTCCGCCGACCTCGACCATTAATTTTACATGATTACAGGTGAACTAGTGTTTTAAAATTAAACTCGTATATTAAACCTCAACGGAGGCGGTTGTTGGAAAGGGTTACGGAGAGGAGAGTTATTACCGTAAGCAACGCAGCTAACACACTTTTCATGTGGGGGATACATAATGCATAACAGTACTCAAACACATGTTCTATTAGATACCCTTCGGAGTTAGACTTTAGGTTAATACTTGGCACCACGTCTTACTAACCATTCGGGATAAACGCTTAAGTACTATTGAACCAAATTGGTAGGGTTTAATACAGAGGAAGTGAACCCGCATTTGCGTGGAGGGAGAGTGGAAAACTATTTGTTGTTATTATTATTAGCACCGCGTCTTACTGCCCGTTCGGGTTATACGCACTCACGCTAATGTGTAATGGTAGGGTGATTGAGAGATGTAAATGGAGGACCTACAGTTTAACGTGGAATCCGAACCACGGTGGAGGCCTGGCATTCCTCACATTCACAAGATGTCTTGTCAGAGACGAAGGAAGGGTTTGGTAATCAGATAAATCTGTGCCGGGACCGAGGACTGAACCCCGGCCGCCAGCACAGAAGTCTGACACCTTAATCCTAGACCGCCAGGTCACCAACTATTTAGTAAAACAGCCCCAGTTCACCCGACCGAAATTTGAACCTCGATCTCCCTGTCCTCGGCAGTATAACTCTACACTAAACCAGCGCGTTAGTTAGCTACGTCACCGAGGTGGGTGATTTAGGTAAACAAGGTCTTTTTTTTTTAACACAGCGGTCTTACTATTCTTGTGTATTATACGCTTATGAATTAGTTACGCTAATTGGTCAAGGAAATTGGAGGTTTAATTTAGATTAAGTATACCCGCATTTGCGTGAAGAGAGAGTGGAAAATCGTGGAGGAAAACACAGACTCAGAACACCTGACCTGTATTCGAACCCCGATATCTCCATCATCGAAAGTACAGCCTATTGCGAGAGTGATTCCTTAGACCATTCGACCACAGAAGCGGATAAGTTCTAAGTTATCTTGAGGATAAATGTTTATAAACATATAAACAAACACATTTAAAATCGTAGGTTAATCGCAATAGAATTGGACTGTAGGTTCGAGGTTCGAATCCTGGTAGGATGTAATGAAGATTTTTTTTTACTTAAATTGTTTCCCCCCTCTCCCTCCGCGCAAATGTGGATTCATAATCCTCTTGATTCTACCTTACTCATGCCCACCTAATTAGTGTAATTAAATACGTATATCCTGGACGATTAATAAAGACTCGGAGAAAAAAATAAAAATACTGCTGTACAGATAACGTCACGGAATTAATCTCTCTGATATCTGACAATAGAAAGTACTTTAATTTTTAACATTTCCCTACTCTTAGTTTCCTTTATAAACTACCCCACACCCTCAACCCAAAACTAAAATAAAGCCACATGTATTATAGATTATTCAAATTTTATGTATACAAGGTGTACGGAAAATGCCAGCCAACAGCCACGGCCTGTGATTAAGTGGATAAAGATATGTACAATTCAGATATGAATCGACCTTCTTACTAGCAATTTTCCTTCAAGTCAAATAGGGCAAGAAGTGTGACGTAGTTTTAGGCAAGCAGGCCTAAGTCATCCTAATCCTCATGAAGAGCTTCCAGACACTGGCTGGGTTTGTTTGGAACATAAGCCTCTCCACCACCTCATTTCCTCCCACCACTCCTTTCCCTCCACTTTAACCCAGTCCTATACTCTCTCCTCCACACTGGCTGGGCCTGTTTGGAGCATGAGCCTCTCCACCACCTCCTTTCCTCCTACAGCCTCTCTTCCTCCACCTTGACCCAGTCCTCTACGCTCTCCTCCACAATCCTACTTACTCCCTTCAGTCATTTGTCCCTTGGTCTTCTTCTTGGACTCCTACCCCCCACCTCCTTATCCAGCATCCTCTTGATCATCCTTTCCCTCTCCATTCTTCCCACACGGCCATACCACCCTAGTCGTGTCTTCCCTATCCTGTCCTAGACTAAGTATTATTTTAAATACACGAAAAGGAGCCCCCTATTCCTTTTAAATCACTTTCCATCTGGGACCAGTATTGATTTAAATGACACGAAGGCCGCGGGGATCTGGTGGCCCATGCCCCACGTTGTGGTAACGGTACCGCAAGACGTAAACAAAGCTCAATCTCTACCATCCACTTGTGGTATTTAAAGTCCACTTTTTCAATTCGAATCGAATATATATATCCTCGAAGAAGAATCGAAGATCGAATTTTCTTTTTTGTTTGATTTTTTACACTAGAAAAAAATATTATTTTGTTGTTTATTAAACTTAATGTATTGAAACTAGTTAGAAAATGTTTTATTGTACTTATTGATAGTAAGATTTTATTTTTAATCTAATAAATTAAGTTATATTACAACTTACAATTCAATTACTTAAGATTTTTTTTCAAATAAATATTTTTTTATATTATATATAAATGGCAATAATTGACTATAAATAGAGTATTATAGCCGTCGATATTTTATTGACGAAGCTTTGAAGCCGGAATTATTTTCGAAGCGAGGTCGAAGCTGACATTTGTTTCGAAGCTTCGTACACCCCTACCATCAACCAATGAGAACGCTTACTTAGCAGGCGGATCAAGATATCACCCGACTGGTAATATTAAAGCGTGTGTGATCGTAGTGTGCATGGTTTTTCCCCCCAATAGCACCGCGTCTTACTTCTGGTTCAGGCTATACGGTTTTATAATAATTAAGCTAATGGTTTTAGGGATTATCAGTGGCGGCTCGTGTATAAATACTGCGGAACTGCAGCACCCCCTATTTCAACTTGATATTATCGATAACATTTAATATAATGAGTCCTTTTTTCTTTAATTATTTCTTTATTTTCGTAGTACAATATATATTCCTTAAGCTTAATGTCAGTACTTCAGTAGCCATCCCCCATTTATAAAAAATATTCAAAAATATTTGTATGGAACTGTGCGCTTCACAGTGCCAGTGACGTGGTGTTTGACTGTTGTGCGCATGAACACATAGGAGGGGGGTGGGGAGGAAGGCGGGACTGCCAGGTATAGAGAGCACTGCTGATCTCACAGTGCCGGCTCTGGCGTGATGGTGGAAGGAAGTGATTTTTTTACTCAGCATGTGTTGTGCTTAAAAACCGTGTACCATATTCTTGAATGTGATAAAGTGTAGAAGATTGTAGAGTTATATTATTATTCTGCTTCCAGCTATTTTATTTGATTCATTGTTTTCGGTCCTTTTATTAAACAGAAAGACTAAATGCGCTTGCAGTACTTTCAATGGAGAAACATTTCCTCATTTGTCATCCAGAGATCAAGGAGAAAATTATTGAACTTTTTGTGCAAATTAAGACAAGAAGAATGGATTTAATTTTTAAATGAATAGATCAAGCTTGAACTGTAACAATTCAAGTTAAAGTAAGCAAAAAAGTTTTTTTATTAAGCTTTTATCAAGTTCCTGAATAAATTTTCTTTTTATACATGTTTTTTTTCCCTTTTACACAATTTTAAAACAAAGGCTAAAAATTTTCTGGAGCAGCACCCCCTCTAATTTTAGCTACGAGCCGCCACTGGGGATTAGGAAGTTTATATTTAGAGGAAGTGTACCCGCATTTGCTTAAAGGGAGAGTGACAAACTATTTAAAGAAAACCTCCCTCAGTACATCCGACTGAGATTTGAACCTCTATATCCCCGTCATCAGTGGATCTAGTTTACTGCGAGAGTAGCACATTAGACCATGCGGTCACCGAAACGGATCGTGTGTATGTTCTTATAAGTGGTAGTCGACCTCGGTAGTCATAGGATAAAGTGCTCGCCTCAGAACTCGATGTTCATCGGTTCAAATCCAACCGGAGATGACGTTTATTTTACCGAGCGATAAAAATCAGTAGCACGAATTCCTTTGAAGAGGAAGTAGGGCCGCCGATCTCATGTCAATAATTGTTTGTAAGAGAACCCTGGAAGGCACGTGAAAATACCTTTACTGACAAAATTGGTAGGTTATTTCACTCTTGCTCATATATATTCTCGTGTGAGGTAAGTGGTACATATTCGCATTGTGATGGAGACTTACTATCTAGCAGAATACTGTGACATGCGTCCTATCCTGGGTGAGAGTGGAAATGTTACTAAATCGTCGAAATACTCTACAGGTAGGATATCCTGTACAACGTTATCCTAGTCGCCATTTGTTTGAACGGCTGTGCACATTCGACCAACGAATTTTAATCCCGATATTTCCACCAAGATTGATCGTGGAAAGTTGTTTCTTAGTCACCAACCGGAAGATTGGTTTGATGTGATTTCTATCTATGCCTATGCCTGCACCATCTGGTAGAAATACTATGTACTAGGAGAGTCCAGGAAAGTGTGGTGTTTTCCCGTTTACTTCCACGCTGAATTTATATGTGCGAGCGCGAAAGGACCTACCAAATTTGCTTACCCTCCAAAAATAGTTGTGCAACGTATTTTTATCGCTCAAGAGAAATTCGTCGACCTCGGCTGAGTTTAAACCCACGAACATCGAGTGCTGAGGTGATCTCTTTACTCCAAGACCACCGAAGTCTACGTTGTTTCATATTCTTAAATTAATCGGTATAATGTCCTTTATCCTGCAGTGCTGTTTCTTTGGACGGAGTTTTCCGTACACCCTGTATGTATATCCATAGCCAACCGAAAGTACCGTGCTAGCCTCATGTAAATTAAAGAGAGAAAGGCAATGGAAAGCAGGGATGGCAAGAGACAAGGGTGAAAGAATCTAATGCCGGTTAATTTAATTACGAATATTGCTCTAAAGCAAGTATTTGATGACAGCCCTGTAAAATTGTAATTACACGCCTTTGGGGCAGTTTTAATATTCATGCTATGATTAAAATTTATTGGTTGGAGAGTAGATAAGATCAAATTTGATTAAATCGCCTTCATTTATCACATAACATAAGTATATATATTTTTTTATATATAAAATATTTTTTTTTTTATGGTTTTGAGAAATATCAAACTTGAATACCACAGTGTTTTGGTGATCTACTAAAACTATAATATTTACTAAAAAAAACAGTATATCAAGTAAGAAATATAAATAATAACCGAGGGACCCATTTCGGGGGCCAAATGATATAAGGTGTCACTCTAGCAGCAGACAAGACTGCCGATGACAGAGCGATCAAGGTTCGTATCTCGGTCGGGTGTACTTTGGGTGTTTTTCCAAAACGGTTTTCCACTCTCCCTCTACGCAAATGCTAGTACACTTTCTGTAAATATGGCCTTACTCATCCCTAAAACAATCAGTGTAATTAGTCCATAAGCGTATAACCAGCACGGATAGTAAGACTTGCTGCTAAAAAAAAACACGAAATTACATTGATTCGCCTCATTTTGGGTAGAAACAAATAGGTAGAGTAACCGAAGTTGTTATATAATTATAATAAAATATATTAGGTTACACTAACTAGCGTAGGAATATGTGATACATGGTCCAGGTTGTAGTGTGGATGATCGTCTAGGATAGTGGTATTTAACCTTGGGTAGCCGTGCCCCCAGGGATATGTGAAGACATCCAATTGGATACGTAAAATTAAATATATAGACCTTATACAGTCAACTCTGGTTTTAGTGAACTCAATTGTAGCGAAAATTCACCTACAATTAACCCAATTCATTTGTCCTAGGGTGAACTGGTGGTATAGGGGTAAGGTGTCGGACTTAAGTGCTGGAGTCCGGGGTTCAATACTACGTCCCGGCACAGATTTATCTGATTGCCAAACCCTTCCTTCACCTCTGACAAG
The DNA here is from genome assembly GCA_901482245.1 of Timema douglasi. Taxonomy (NCBI): domain Eukaryota; kingdom Metazoa; phylum Arthropoda; class Insecta; order Phasmatodea; family Timematidae; genus Timema; species Timema douglasi. Next base: position 121,680 of record CABEEJ010001034.1, on the reverse strand, counting down.
ACGTGTATTAATCACAACTTGTGAGTGTGGGGAATGCCAGGCCTCCACCGTGGTTCGGATCTCACGTTAAACTGTAGGTCCTCCATTTCATATCACAATCACCCTACCATTACACATTAGCGTAAGTGCGTGTAAACCGAACGGGTAGTAAGACGTGGTGCTAATAATAATAATAATAATAATAATAACATTGGTCCCGACCCACATACCTTTCAATGTATGTTAAAACAAATTTGTTTATAATAAGCCCTCAACTTTAGTTTTAGTGAACAGAAAAATTGAAACTTTCAATAAGAAATGTCATCCTAACATTATAATTATTTAAAAACATAACTTTTCGGTTGTTTAAACTTGAAGACACCTGCTTAAATATTCACTGAACTCATTATTGACCTGGCTTGAGTTTTAATACCTTTGTCTTGTAGCAAGTAAAGGAAGACAGTCTTCTGAGTTGTATTAATACGACAGGAGTTACAGGACAGAGAATGCCAGCCTGTGGCCATTTAGTAATTGTTTTCACTAATCCCTTTCTTCAAGAGTGTACATGAAATTCAAACAATCATACTTCTCTACTAGGTTTTTTTTTAAATGCATAGATTGTCGAATCAAGTGTGGAAATATCACAAACTCTAGAGAACGATCTGGAAAAAATATTAATTAAAACAGTACACAATAAACAGCAGCATATAACTGGGTTTTTTTTTAAAAAAAGCTCAATAAATAGATTTCAATAAAGAGTACATGTATTTGAACTCTTTATTTTGTTTGTCACTAGCCCACTACTTTCAATTTTTTTTTGAAAATAAAAATATATATTGGATTTAGTGAACTTCGGACATAGTTAACAAAATATCTGAGTCCGTAGAGGTTCATTATAACCAGAGTTGACTGTATAGCTTATAGACATAAATATTTCTCATTTCAAACGAATTATTTAATAAACTATTTTGGATGTAATTTATATTAGATGTGAACAATAGAATGTAGGCTTGCATTATTCATCAACAGCTTTGGTGGTAAAAAGTTATTTTAGCATCGCGTCTTACTACCCGTTCGTGTTATACGCTAATGGTTTTAGAGACTGGAAGGGTTATATTTAGAGGAAGTTTACCCGCATTTGCGTGTAAGGAGAGTGGAAACCCATTTCGTAAAAAAACAACCCTCAGTACACCTGACCGAGATTCGAACCTAGATCTCCCCATCATCGGCAGTCTAGTCTACTGCGAGAGTAGCGTGTTGGTCCGTTCTGCCACCGAAGCTTGTGTTATAAAGTTGAAGAGAAATAATATCTGAGGGTACGTGGATAAAAATGGTTGAATCCCACTGGTATATGATGTGTTCATGGCTTATAGCAGCTCTATCTCTATTTTTCAGTCGGTACTTACTGATCACCGTGGGTTTACGGCTTCTCTGGCTCGGTCAATACATCTCCTAATATCACTCCACAGGTTTAGTTAGAATGATCCCCCATTAGCATGCGATCACACACCGGCAGCGTGGCGGATGGACACGCGCATTGATATAATAGTCCCCTCCCCCTCTTTCCCACTTACCAATGTAACAACGCAATACTGTTATATAGTACGTACATGTGTGCCTCCATGAACAAAACAAGTAGTACAACTCCAAACTACGGCGTTTTTTTAAAACTACAATCAGAACTCTCATAGTAAGGGCCTTTTGAAAAAAATACCAATGCCCTTTTATGTTGTCAAAATTGATAACATGCTACTATTTTTAGTGTTATTTAAGAGGTATTTATATTATATATCTATTATCGTGTGGTTTTAAGCCTTGTTTATTATGTAACTGGTTGCACCCAACATGCTGACCAACAGGTTGGATGTCAACATGAGAGGAAAAGTAACCCGCTTTAATCTATGACAACTTTTTAGGCCAACATCTTGGTACCTCCTCTAGTTTTTAATCAGTCTACACATTTTTGGCCATGGAGGACGACGTATTAATTTCCATTTATTGATTGATCGATCTTAGTAGTCTTGGGGGTACAGTTCTCGCCTCAGAACACGATTTTTGTGGCGTTCAAGGGGTCAACGGATCTTCCTTGATCAATAAAAATCTGTAGCACAACTTCCTTCGTAGGGGTGGTAAAGCCGTCGGTCCTTTGTCGATTATGGTATGTAGAAGAACCCTGGAAGGGATGTGAAAATACCTTTTACCAGTAAAATTGGTAGGCCCTTTCATCTCTCATTCATAAGAATAATAATAATATTTAGCACCGCGTCTTACTACCCGTTCGGGTTATACGCTTTAAGTACTAATTACCCTAATGGATTAGGAATTGGGAAGGTTGATTTAGAGGAAGTGGACCCGCATTTGCATGGAGGTAGAGTGTAAAACCATTTAGGTAAAACCACCCCCAGTTCACCCGACCGAGATTCGAACCTCGATCTCCCCGTCCTCAGCAGTCGAGCTCAACACGACAAGCGCGTTAGCCAACTACGCCACCGAG
>CABEEJ010001034.1:100254-110296 GCA_901482245.1 Timema douglasi | reverse complement strand
ACATCTTGTGAATGTGGGGAATGCCAGGCCTCCACCGTGGTTCGGATTCCATGTTAAACTGTAGGTCCTCCATTTCATCTCACAATCACCCTACCATTACACATTAGCGAAAGTGCGTATAACCCGAACGGGTAGTAAGACGCGGTGCTAATAATAATAATAATAATAATAATAATAATAAATTAAAGAAAGATATATTTAGAGGCGGCTATAAACATAATTAATAAAATAAGAGCTTGGCTATTTAATCCTTCATGATATGCGCACTCTTACAATTTGTAATTGTTCTAGTGGAAGCAAAAAGCTCTTCAGAGCCAAAGGTGGCTGCGTTATCTGATAGCTCATGGTCTTAATTGATCACAAATTTGTAGCCGACAATTTTCACACGTCCAGCACAGATGCGGCCTTAAAATAAGAGTGAAGAATGATCCTGGACATGGGACAACTCCCGGGTAACTCAGTGGCCAGAGCATTGGCTTACTAGGTCGAAGGTCCCGGGTTAGATCTCCGTGTACAGGTGTCATTTTTCATTTTTTTAAAAAACATTATTAAAGAATTCACTAGTCATTTTGGCTATTCAATATTCCTGCGGGCACGTTAAAGAATATATCCAAATGTTATCGGTATATTAGTCACGCGCTATCAACGAGATTTTTTTTTTAACAATTGCTTTAGAGCAGGGGTGGCCAGACTTTTTAATCTAGAAATCTACTCCAGAGAAGGAGAATCCTTTGCGATCTAATATGGCTTTAGTCGTTAGCAATTAATAACCCATTTTGTGTTTTAATAGTAAAATTACATTGCATATAAGAGCTTATAATCCATTCTCAAACTAAATCTGAGTTTTTCATCAAACCACGTAGTATATAATTACTTAGAAAAGAGCATTTTCTCTTTAAACCCTTGACTTTGAAGTTGCCGCATGACAGTTTGTTGATTGTGAGTTTATAATTACTCTGTCTTAAACGAAGGTAGGATTGTAAATGGTCATCAGTCACAAAGTTTTGATAGCTCGCTTTTATAATGTTGATTTCGAGAGAGAAAAAATCTGCAAACACTCACCTTAATTTTCTTTCTCTCAATCTTTTTTTTTTTAATTGATCGACCATGTGTTCGACCAAAATGGTGGCCGTGATCGACCGGTAGCTCACGATCGACTGTTTGTCCACCCTTGCTCTAGAGAGTAAACTGGTCGAAGAAGTATTGTTTTAATCGATTAGCTCACTGAATATACAGCGTTTAAAAGATTGAGATACTCACATGCCAAGGAAGGGCGGTAGTGAATTGCCAGCTCATAACTCTTGATGGCTTCTTGGAAACGTTCCTTGCCTTGCAGCAGAACACCTCTGGGGGAAAATATAAATTAATTAATTTGGGGTTTCTATATTTATTAGAAAAGAAAAAAAAGTTTGTATGCATTCTTATGAAATTAATATAAGATAATGTTGTGTTCAAAGCTTGTAACTATGCAGCTGAATTCCCCTTTAAATGAAGAATTATTATTATTAGCACCGCGTCTTACTACCCGTTCGGGTTATACACACACTAATGTGAAATGGTAGGGTGATTGTGAGATGAAATGAAGGACCTACAGTTTAACGTGGAATCCGAACCACGGTGGAGGCCTGGCATTCCCCACATTCACAAGATGTATTGTCAGAGGTGAAGGAAGGGTTTGGTAATCAGATAAATCTGTGCCGGGGCTGAGTATTGAACCCCGGCCGCCAGCACAGAAGTCTGACACCTTACCCCTAGACCGCCAGGTCAACGATTTTAAATGAGGAAAATAAACATTATTTTATACCAAAAAAATCACACTAATGAGGGGGTTTGGGGGTAATAAGATGATAACCCTTTTCATTTTATGAAAACATGTGTTAGGAGTGATTTCTGGTAGCTTACCTCTTAAACTACAAGTTGTTTTTATACTCAGTATATTCGCGTCGGTCGCCGCGTGATCTAACGCGCTACTCTTGCAGTATACTAGACTACCGATTACGGGGAGATCCAGGTTCTAATCTTGGTCGGGTGTACTGAAGTTTTTTCCTAAATGGTTTTCCACTCTCCTTCCACGCGATTGTGGATATACTTCCTCTGAATAAAGCCTTTCTAATCCTTTAAAACCATTAGAGTAATTAGAACATAAGCGTATCACCCGAACGGGTAGTAAGACGTGGTGGTAAATTAAAAATGTGTATATTCCGTCAAGACATTGAAGATAGTTAATATCGATAAATATTTTTTATCTTTTATTATTTATAGTTAGCTTAATGAATTTCATAAACGTTTGGATAGTGAACATTAGCCTATCTCATCCAAATCTATGCGTGTATCATGATTTAGTCCTGACCCCCTCATGTATTATGATAGTGGAATAAATTATACAGAGTGTTTCAAATTAATGTATTCACTATTTAAATGTTTATAATTTTACCACATAATTTAGATGTATACATAATGTGAGTTTCATGGTTTTACTTAAAAATATAAATGTTCGTAATGACCACCAGTTCCATCAATGCATCATCGTCAACGACGTTAAACAGAGCGGCAAACAGACGTTATTGTTGCCAGTGGAATGGCAGCAAAGGCATGTACAATTCGTTCTCTCATGTCCGCCAATATTCGTGGTTTCAGGGAATACACAGCGTTCTTGAGAATACCCCAAAGGTAAAAGTCCTCTGGAAGATAGGTCATATCAAACGGATATCCCTGGTTGGATGACTGCCCGTTCTAATATAACGTGTGGGTTCTCCCTAGACCAGTAAACACATTTGTGGCAATTAACAACACAGTTAAGTTTAAAAGTGGCTTCATCAGACCAAACAATTACATTTTCAAAACCATCCCGTATGTCCACACAATTCTAAGAACCAGTCACAACATTAAACTCGTCTACCAGGATAATCTCCGTTCATTGCATGGAGCAATCTCATCTAAAATAAACGAAAAAACAAACAAATGAAAGTGTAAGCACTCCCTTATGAATGATCAAAGTTGTTCTTCATTTATTTTTACGTTTAGTATTAAGGTTCGGCAGAAGGGAGTGCAAATATTTTTTATAGCTTTACATTTTTTGGCAAAAATAGATAAAACATTTCTCCAGTAGCAACATAGAACTTAGTTTTCTGCACATGCTGATATCAACAGATCTTGAATATCTGTCGAGAGTGTTGTGAAATTTTTACAAAACTTTTTAAATAAAGAGGAAAAGTTTTGACAAAATTCCAGGACACCCTTGACCGATATTCAAGATCTGTTGATATTAGCATGTGCAGAAAACTAAACTCTATATTGCTACTGGATAAATATTGTATCTATTTTGACCAAAGACATTTGATGCTATAAAAACTGTAAAATTACTCGCGCTCCCTTCTGTCGCAACTTAACATTGATACATTTGGGACACTCTGTATAGATCAAATAAAAAAAGTAACCTTAATAATTTATATTGTTTAGCTCCAAACATTGATTTTCAATTTTCTGAATAAATCAATTTACTATTTCCTTAACGATATTGAGAGTGTACAAATTTATCAAATTATTGGAGGGGGTGGGGAATGCCACACCACCATCCTCACTCATGACGTCTGTAAGCTACTCATAATGGACTAAACCTGTATTATATATTAGTTGCAAATGTCCGACGCAGCCTGGGGGAAGCTAGTGGCCTCATTAAATTCTTCTTTGGACAAAGTTATAATATAGCTTGGAACTTTGATTGGAGTTTAGTTTTGTAATGGGATTGAAATTTTTCTACGTGCTGAAAGTTAATATTTATCTTTGTACACAAGATTAACATTTCTCTTTGGATCCAAGATTAACATTTCTCTTTGGATACAAGATTAACATTTCTCTTTGGATCCAAGATTAACATTTCTCTTTGGATCCAAGATTAACATTTCTCTTTGGATACAAGATTAACATTTCTCTTTGGATCCAAGATTGATATTTTTATATGTGTTAAGGGTTGGAATTTATCTTTCAACTTAGGTTTACCATTTATCTTTGATTCCTAATGATATTTTATACAATAGTAACAAATTGTTAAAACATCAATTAGAACTTTTAAAAACTGCGGTTTCATTTTATCATCAATGAGAGAATATATGTTTAAATGTTTCCCACCTTTCTGCAGCAATTCCCCCTATATTTCCGATACTTCACAGAGATGAAAAATATCCAGTATAAGAGGGAATAAAAAGCTTTTAAAGGACAGGAAGAAAGCAACATCCATTTGAGAACGATTTCCAAAGTGTATCCGGGGAGAAATCGACTTACCGTTGTTATTTCACAGCCTTCCATCCCGGGAATCATCAGTTTCCGGTCTCTGTATCCCCGACCTTTCAATTTCCAACAAGATCGAGACCAAAAAGGGGTTTTATTGTAGTTCATTTTTCAGGCGTCTCTTCGCTGTTAGCACCGGGATTTAAGCGGGCTATAAGTCACTTGTATCTGAACTACTTGGGCTTTTCTTGGATTATTGGAGGAGCTATTTTTATCTGTAGTAGGAATTAGGTAGGAAGAGCATTTTAGAAAATAAAAACATATATTTCGTGATCAACATTGAAAACATTTTTACTATATTATTAGTCTTATTTCAAGCGTATTGATAATATCTATCAACAATGACAACTATATATTACATGTCTTGACGCATGAATACGTGAAAGTAGATCTAGCTTTCGTATAAGGTTCTTCGGGTGAAAATTTGACTGTATCCCATTTAACCCTCAAGCTGTTAGACCGCTAATAGCTTAAGGTTAAGTATGGGAGTGAGGGATGGGTTTAAAATAAGTGCACCCTCATTTGCGCAGGACATCCCCCGTACCGAAAATCTAATGTATTAAAATCCTGAAGGTTTAAGACAGTGTGACCATCAGTTATGGTGGGTAGTTCTGAAAATATTATATAGCATTACTTAGATCAATAAATTATTATCTGTATTTATTAACAGTTTTAGATATTTTTTTAAGTGTTGTTTTAACCTGCTTTTGATTTTCAGTTTGTTGTCATTTTAGATCTTTAGTTGCGCACTTGTTGGTCTGGGTGGTGCAAGACGCACTTCTCGCTGTGTGATAGTTTTAAACCCACATCGGTGTACGCATGGTCTAAGGCGTCACTCTCAAAATAGAATAGATTGTCGATCTCAATCGGGTGTACTGAGGAAGGTTTTTTCCTAATGGGTTCCTCACTCTTTCTCTCTCCAGGAAAATGCGGGTACACTCCCTCTAAATTCAACCTTACTTATCTCTATACAATTAGCCTAATTAGTTCAAAGGCGTACAACCCGAACGGATAGTAGGGTGCAGTGATAAAAATAATAATTTAGTGTTGATAAATGTTGCTGTAACGGGATGTTTTCAAGTTTTAATAAAAAACAACTTGAATATTTTACGTTAAATTATTAAAATTGGGGCCAATTAGTAGAATAATATAAGCGCTAGAGAGCTTGACTTGAGTTCATTGACCCGATAGTTCGGTGTTTGGTTTGAATCCCAGCCCGGTTACGTTAAGGTGTGTTTCCAAAGTCTGTTTTCATTCTCTTTCCAGGCGAATGTTGGTGGGTTAGTTTAAAATTCACCTCCCTCAAACTGAGCTGGCAATGACGTAGTAGAATTTGCGGATAATCTGAACGTTCATTAAGAAGTCGCATAAACTAAACCCGGGCTTTGATGACCTATTTTTTTTTTAAATGTTACTTCAAATTTATATTAAAAACACCTAAAGATATAAATAAAAACTCTTAATGAATGCACACGACTAGATCAAACACTAACGCTAACAAATATAAAATGCAATTAAAATCCTTTAACAACTAAACTCTTGAATTTTGCCAAATATAATATTGCTTTACAAATACCTGTTTAGTAAGTAAAAGCTACCCCCTCCTAACGCAACCCTCTCCAGCTTAGCTGCAGTGTCTCTACAGGATTGTGCATTTTACAACCAAACAATCAAAGAGGACACAAAAGACCCACTTCGGTGATCGAATGGCTTAAGACGTCACTCTCGCAATAGACTATATTGCCGATAGCCGGGAGACCAAGGTTCTGAAACAGGTCGGGTGCTTTTCCCTCGATTGTTTTCCACTCTTCTTCCATGAAAATATGGGTACAATTTATCTAGATTCAAGCTCCCACATCCCTAAAACATTAGAATAATTAGTAAATAGGGTTATAACTTGAACGTGTAGTAAGATGCGGTATGCCAGGCCTCCACCGTGGTTCGGATTCCACATTAAACTGTAGCTCCTCCATTTCATCTCACAATCACCCTAGCATTACCCATTAGCGTAAGTGCGTATAAATCGAACGGGTTAGTAAGACGCGGTGCTAATAATAATAATAATAATAATAATAAAATGCGGTGAGAAAAATACTTCTTAGAGCTTATACACTAGATTACAATACAATCATTATTGACGTTCTTCCAAAGTGAAGAGTTGAGAGATTTCTGGTTGATAAACCTTTAAAAAAAACAGTAATATTCAACATTTCAAAATAATTTTCTTTCCTTACACACTTTCAAGGCTAGGTAACAAGACTTCTATTTAGTCCTATTTGACCCCCATTGAAGCGATAAGATTTTTTCAAACACTCAAGGAAAACTCTCGTTGCAAGCGTCCTAACATAAACTTTATTTTCCTTCAAAACTTGTAACTTTATAACACGGCTCTACAAATCTTAAATTTGAACGGTAGAGGAAATTGCGAATAAAAACAACTTTTGTAAAAAAAAAAAAAGTAGAAATCGAAATGTCCTCAACTTTTTTTTTTTTGAAGAAAGTTTGTTTTTAGGACTATGCTTTTTACCATTTTGGTGCTATTTCACAAATAATTTCTGTAACGTAATAATTCCGCATTGAATAGGTCTCCTTATTTTATATTTTTCATTTTCTCGTAGTCCCTATCATTAGGTGCATGGACTAAACGTCAAAATAGTCTAGCATTGTTTTCTAAGAACAGAGAGTCAGAGTTTGAATCCTGCCTGGGTTTTCTGGTGGTTTTCCCTAAATGGTTTACCACTTTCCCTTCGTGAAAATGCCTTTATTTTCCCCCTAAATTCAACCATCTTCATTCCTAGCCTATTGATTTAATTAAATGTGGTTACATGAATGGATAGTAAGACTCGGGAGAGGGGATAAATATAAATTATATAGTTTAATAATTAGTTGTATCATTTAAGTTTTTGTTGGTTTACATAAAAAAAAATATTGCAAAGGGAAATATACTAACCCTCCAAAATATTAAATTAAATAACATTTATCTGTGAATAGTATCTTAAACTTGAATGTCTGTTTTAAATAATTTTACACTCCTCTACAATATAGTTTAATTTGGTGAGTTGTTATATATATATTACTATTTTTATAAAATTCTGAATACCCACATGTCAAAACTTTATTTGTTGTTCACTAGGCCTTAAATTTAACCCTCACAGAACATTTTAGATACAATTTCACGATATTCTTATAAACTTCTTAATATATTACTTGTTTTGTGAAGCAATATATGTGTGAATAATACATTATTTAAACGAATGTAAATACAAGTTATGTAAGATTGAAGGTATGATGATTAATTTTATATTTAAAAGAATATATTCTTAAAATGTGATAATTTCTTTCTAAGTGGAATTTTTCAGGACGTTTTTACTGTTTATATTACTATACGTCAGTAATATAAATTAAAAAAATAATTTACACTTCTATTTATATTACATACAAAATCATGCAATTTTATTTTCCTGGAATGAAATAAGAATTATAGCTCTTCTACCTCCAACTTATCATATTTCCAATTCGTTTATTCTAAAGATTTATAAATTCTTTCAGTGTAAGATTCTCTAGATGTAAACTGTCTTCTTCACGATGACATAGAAGGAAAAGTTGAGGGAAAGAGGAGTTTATGAAGAAGGAGGATTCAAATATTAGATGACTTGAATGAAAGAATAAAATTCTGGGAGCTGAAGTAAGAGGCAGAGGACAGGGTATATAGGGGGTCAATTTCACAGAAAAAATGAATGGACATGTCGTGAGAAAGAACACATAATAATAATAATAATAATATATGTAAAAAGAAATATGCCCTTTTATAAAACAATAAAAAATTCTTTGAATTATAATTTATCAATTTCTAAAAATCATTACCAACAAAACATAATATATTTTTCTATTAATTTGTATATTATTCGTAATTTAATGTTGCCCCTTCTTCGTAAAATTCCAATTTCCCATTTCCATGGCTCAGTGGAAAGAAAGTCAAGTAATAAACGAATGAGATTTTGTTTGATAAGTGCGATGACGGGCAATGACAAGCGACTAATTAAATGTCTGTTTATGTATTTATTCTTTAAACTCACATGTTATAGTGTACATCCGCCATGTTGACGCGGTACCTCAGAGCCATCCTGAAGGCCCACTCCGCTTCCTCGGTACGCCCTTTGGAGCTGAGCACTGAGCCCAAGTTACCGTACGCTGTAACAAAACACAATCTTACTAGTATTGCAATAAATACAATTGCCAAAACTTTCAATCCACCTTTATATAATGGTGACTTACATCCCGCCTTAACCCATGGTGACTTCCATTCCTCTTTAACCCACGGTGACTTCCATCCCTCTTTAACCCACGGTGACTTCCATCCTACCTTAACCCATGGTGACTTCCATTCCACTTTAACCCACGGTGACTTCCATCCTACCTTAACCCATGGTGACTTCCATTCCACTTTAACCCACGTTTACTTCCATCCCACCTTAACCCACGGTGACTTCTATCCTACCTTAACCCATGGTGACTTCCATACCACTTTAACCCATGGTGACCTCCATCTCACCTTCACCCACGGTGACCTCTATCCTGCCTTCACCCATGGTGATCTCCATTCCACCTTAACGTATGGTGACCTCCATCCCACCTTAACCCACGGTGACTTCCATCCCACCTTAACCCATGGCGACCTCCATCCTACCTTAACTGTTTAATCCACGTTTGTGCTTTGTAAATAGTATAAGTTATTTTGTTGCCGAGCATGCCCTTCGACCGATCTCCCAAAGATTCCTAAGTTGTTTTCTCTGTCCCGACACTAACGAGCAGAGCATAAGCACTGCCCCCAGCGATACAGCACCCCTTTACAGACAGTGGCAGCAGTCGAGAGGAATTCATGGGGGCGCCCCCGGCTCACTGTATTCAGCATTAACAAGCTTTGTCGACTTTAACAAAGGTATGATGAAGCTATGTATAATATTTTGTTACACTCTTTCCAACGTGATGGTAAAACAAGAAACTATGTTTGAGATTTCCTTACAGTCTCGGAACCATAAAGATAGAACACGGAACATTAAGATGCCCGCCAAATTTTTAAATAATAAATTAGTATTCTATGGAAGACTTCAATTTGGTCTTACTTCAGTTAAGAAAAATAATCAGTTTTTCTATTAAATCAAAGTTTATTGTGATATTGTTGCGATCTCTTTCCATGATCGATTGAATCTCCAAATGTTTGTTCCCATAAGAGACGTCTTGGCCGATTCACCGAGGTTAGTTGTAAATCAGCCGCTGTGCAACGTCACTAAGAAAACAGCGTAAATCAAATGTAAATAAAACTTGTTGTTGAGAAAGGTAAATAATAACGACACATGAGAGTTGCTATCCCAGGAAAATTAAAATAAGTAGGCTTATATTTATCTAATTTTGCACAGTCTTGCAATCTTGTGAATTGTTTACAATCTGAGAAGATCGTGCTACAATAGATTATATATATATATTTACAAACTGCAAAAACACTACGCTTTTCTTGCGTCCTCTCCATCTCCAACTTAAAACAGTTACGTCATACTTCTTTTTGATCCAGTCTAGGTGATTTGAAAAAACAAACAAAAGAAAACCGAATCATTGCCAAAGTGACCCCAGATTTGACTTTAAAATATACATTGTTGCTGACATCAACGGAAAAAACAAATTTTGCAGATGCACTCAAATTGTATGACAAAAAAATAAAAGCTACTTTTAAAGTATTAAAAAAAAAAGAATATATTGA